>CM067503.1:5569132-5807627 GCA_034509495.1 Acestrorhynchus altus | reverse complement strand
GTAGAGGAACCTTTATGTTCTAAATAGAATATATCCACACAAAAGGCCTCTGTGGACCCCCGTTTAAAACAGATACACAAAAGCGTCTACAGACAGACGTTTAAGGAAAAGCCTCAGTGTGTATAGAACCTTTACATGATGTGAAGGTCCTTTAATCTCATTATATCGGTTCTTGATTCTTCAGTGTTCTACAGGTTAGCAAATCTCCCTTTAAGTTTCTAAAAGTGTGACACAACTAGAAGAAGAGTCTTACCTTCTCTCTTGGGTATGCAGGACCTGATGGTACGTTCTCTCAGGAGATGAGGCCTTTTATAGTAAGTGGAGGAGCTGTGAATGGCACTGGTCAAAGGGTGATCTACATTGATGAGATCACTTCTGTGTAATGTGTGAGAGCACTGCTGGTGAACCTTGAGGATTTGCCTGACACTGAAGTTTTCAACTCAAAGTTCAGTGATAATCTCTGACAATATCAGCAAGTAAGTACACATACAGTGTATATTAATTATTCCACACAGGTGAGCAGTTTACACTGTAAAAATGACATATTGAGTGAAATTGCTATCAATCTGTCCAGCAGATCTAAAATTTTCATTATGAGATTATCACGCTTCTTTCATTTGGCAGAGAGTTTGCTTCTTGAGAATGAAAAAATAATATTTTTATAATAATGTAAAAATATGAAATATTAGGTATACTGGCCACATTTTAGATGATTTTACTTGGTATGGTGTAGTTTTATTTTACACACACACACACACACACACACACACACACACACACACACACACACACACACACACACACACACATATATATATATATATATATTGCATATAATGCATGTATTTTAATCACTATAATGAACACAGACAGTTAATGAAAACTTAAATCTGTTCATTGGACTCATTTATTTATTTTTCTTTTATTTGTAATATATTCATTTTAGTTCTACTATTGCTCTATCTTTATATTCTTATTTATTTTGTTAAGAAACTCTAAGAACTGGTGCATAAATAAAGTATTAGAGCAGTGATGAATCCTTGAATGCACCTTTCTATTGATTGAATTTTGGGGAACCTGTATATTAACACTGTAACTAACGGCATCACTCTCATATTTTTCATTGACAATTCATTGAAACGACATTGATATTAATATCGATGTTATTATGAATTGAACCTGAGTGAATCTCTGCAGGCACAGTGACGACACAGCAGTTACATGTTAGTTTAATGGTCAGCAGGTCAAAGTCCATCCTTGCCAACATGACTGTCATTTATATCAGCCACTGATTGGGTTTATCTGCAGGCTCTGATGGTGAGACCTGCTGACAATACGTTCAGCTGAAGTCCACTTTCAGTTTGATAAAAGGCTCATGACTAGGGACTGATCTGTATCTCATTTTTTCCTTCTAGAACACTATACACTTCTAGAACACTATACACTAGACACCTTGTTCCCATATATATATATATATATATATATATAAATTTTAACCAAAAAAGATCAATATTTATTATTATATTTAATTACAAATGCTTCTTTGAGACACTTTAACAAGTTGCTTTCTCACCTTTTTTAGTTGATTTGAGGAGAGCAGTAATGCCAGCATTGTAAGCTGGCAGTTGAGTTGGGGACATGAGTTACCCCCAAAAAAGCAGGAACCCCTCTTTTTAATACCCCTGATTTTGGGAAGAAACAGTAAATGAATGGTATTGATGCCTCTTGTTAAGATTGAGTCTCACTATTTGCCCACAGCGAATCTCTGTCACTATCCGAAGTGTTATTCCTTTAGTTTATTAACTGAAAACCCCTCTAAACAGCTTCTGTGGAGAGTTTTGGAGCATGGTTCCTAGGGTTTTAAGATGTAGATGGATATAGTTCTGCTTTAACTTTAGAAGGAAAGCTGTGTGCAGACTAAGCAAACTAAGACTAAGTCATCCCAGTCTTCATTGTGTGATGCCACATTTGGGGTTACAGTCACTGTTCCTGGACTGTGCTTCCCAAAACGTTGAAAAAAGCCCTGTGGTTATGATGGTTGCTGTATTGCACGTACTATGATACTGAGCTACAAAGATATCAGGGGTCTGGCCAGCCTTGTTTTTCTTTTTCTTTCTGTCTTTTTCTGACATGTGTGAACCCCCACAGAGGCCAGCAGAAAGGACTGAATTCACATTTAAAAACAGCATTTGAGCCCCTTCCAGTGGCATCATCAAAGCCGATCCCAGTTCAATGGCTCAGTCAATTGGCCCTATGGGAGGCAGTGCATTTTCTAAAATGACCACCCTTCTTTTGGGCGATTTGAGCACTTCAGTTCCCAGCGTGAGCCAAAGTATTGAAACTAACATTGAGGAGATAATTGGGGCGAATTCCAAAAAAAAGGAAAAGAAAAAACTTGCTTAGCAACGCAGAGAGAAAGTGAGGTTAGAAGCAAACAGTGAACCAAATACTGAAGCTAGGGTACATAAATGTGGCTAAATAGGCCATTGTTCGAGATTGTCCAGATGTGAAAATGTGTGTTGATACCTCATCGACTTAATGCATTCAGCTACTTGAAGATGCACCCATTGCTGCCTTAAATGTGCAAATGCACACACATCTTGTCTAGTCCCTGAGAATACTCTCTGGAGCAGATAAAAATAAACCTGTTAATACAAGGCAAGGGATAGGGAGATGTAAAGCCCCCCAGCATTAAGCTGTGGAGCAGTGGATCCTGTGTTCTCTGGAATGATGGTGCTTCATCCTGTACTTTTAGGATGAGTTGGAGAATTGATGATAAGGTGGTATGGAGATCACCCAACACCCTGACGCTCTTGCTGAAATCATTCAAATCTTCACAGCAGTGCTCCAACATCTAGTAGAAAGGCTTCCCTGAATAGTAGAGACAGTAACTCCAACATAAGCAGGTAAACTCTTTCTAATAGCCTTGATTTTGTAAGAAACAGTACTTTTGTCCATTTAGCCTATCATCATAAGGAAAATCATACTGAGGGCCGTAAGGCAAATGGAGGCCCATGGCCACTGGGGCCCCCAAAATGTGTATTGGACCCCTCAAATATATTCTGAAACAACTGAACACACATCCCATTCCTTAACTACACATCTTATCAGTTAGATTCCAACATCACTACACAGAGCGCCCTCAGGCCTGTTAATCACCCTCTTATTCATAACACAGCTCAGTTTACTAATGAATCCCCACATTCTCCACCATTATATATTTAACACTTATTGGATGTTTTATAAGGGACCCCTCCAACCAATTCATCACCATTACATTTAGGTATTTGGCAGACACTCATATCCAGAGATTCTTATAAAAGTGCTTTGCTGTTCCTTAGCTGGTATGTAGAGGCTAGAATCCAGAGATATCTCAAACGTAGAAGATGCCAAAAACAAAAGTCTGGTTGGATACCTTGATACACACAAATTTCAGTATAATTTTAAGGCTTTAATGTGTTACATGTTCTTGAAAGAGATGGTCTTCAGTTGGCGTTTAAAGACAGCAAGTGTCTCAGCTGTTGGGACCCCCAGGGGAAGTTTGTTCCACCACTTTGGTGCCAGAACAGAAAAGCTGGATGTTTGTCGTCCATGCATCTTGAGGGATGGTGGGTCAAGCTGAGCTGTATCACAGCTCTTGGTACAGATAGAGTTTTCAGGTACAGAGGAGCTGGTCCATTTTTGGCTTTGTAGGCCAGCATAAAGGTTTTGAACCTGATGTTCAGCTACAGGAAGCCAGTGAAGGAAACTAAGCAGTGGAGTTACATGACTGATTTTAGGAACATTAAAGACGAGCTGTGCCATCACATTTTGGATCAGTTTCAAGGGCCTGATGGCCGGCATAGGAAGGCTAGCAAGAAGGGAGTTGCAGTTGAGTTAAGTCTCCTGTTGTGGTAAAGCAGAAATCTGCATGACTGAGTCAGATTTGCAACATGAGCTGAGAACGATAACTGGTCGTCCACACCATTATGTTAAAAATAATGTGACACCAACAAAGAAAGCTAAAAATAAACATTTGCTGTGTTCCAGACTTTCTGAGGTGCTGATCCTGCTTCTTGAGAGAGGGTGTGATGGATCATCTTCATGATGTTGCATCTAACTGGAGGTTGAAAGCTGGCTGAACTTAAATGACCTGAATGTGGCCTTTCGGATTACAGGAAATCTTGTGCAGTGCATATAATCAATTCGACTTGGAGGGTCAACGGTACTGATCGGTCATGTGGGTGATCGCACCTCTCCGACAGACACTTTGACTAAAGATTTATTTTATCCCCAAACCCCACAATTTGGAAGTGTCATATACCCGACCCCATCACGACCCCACACTAGGAGGGTGAAGACAAGCCCATGCCTCCTCCAATAGGTCAAGTTTCAAACTCCCGGGCAGCGCTCGGAGGAAAGCGTTGGGTCCCCAGACGCCTGTGGTGGCCAGCATCGCACCGAGACAGAGCACACCCAGTCACGTCCCCTCAGACTCCGGCCGCCGATGGCATGCAGCATGACCCGAGATTCGAACCCGCGACCCTCCTGTGATGAGACCCTGAGCCAGTCGGAGCCCTTAGGTGGACTCACTCAGAGCCCACCTGAAACCCACCTGGAACCCACCTTCAGCTCATGTAAGGCCCATAGAGCCCACTTAGGTGCTGCCTTCCCCTCCACCCTTCACTCACCAGTGCACTAAAGCCCGATAGGTGGCACTATTTCCCCTACTGCTCTTTAGCATCGCCAGTGCGCATGCGCCACTCTCCCCACTCTAACAGGCATCATGGCGGACGTGCTGGATCTTCACGAAGCGGGAGGAGAGGACTTCCCTATGGACGAGGACGGCGACGGTACGAGTCCGGTCGGCTGTAACGGGCGGGTTAAAGTGTTTGGGGTCCAGGGCAGCGGTCGGGTCTGCTGGGGTCTGCTGATGTGTCTAGAACGAGGCGTAAAGCGGCGGTGCGGCCTGCTCCCCCTTCTGACACGCTGCGAACAAACCGCCACATTTACCCCCTTCAGCGTCTCCAGCCGAGCTCTTCGCCCGCGGTCCCGCCACCCCGACCGCTTCAGGCCGCGGGCCTGAGCATTTAAGCGCTTCAGAGTGAAATAAGTCCTGTTTGTTTATCCTAGCTGATCGTTAGGACACCTTAAAAAGCGGCGGTTAGAGGCTCATTTAAGGTGGAACGGGCAGTTAAGAGTCAGCTTCAGCTCTGCTTTCAGAACATCTTTATTGTGATGTTCCACCTTAAATGAGCCTCTAACCGCCTCTTTTTAAGGTGTAACGCATACTACAGTAATATTGCTTCAGTAATAACTATTACATCTGCTGAGAGTAAACATTTTTATTGTGATGTTCCACCTTAAGTGGGCCTCTAACCGCCTCTTTTTAAGGTGGAATGGACAGAAGTCAGCTCTGCTTTCAGTAATTTAGTGCTTCAATAATAACTACTAAATCTCATTTAATACTGTCTGTTCTAGTGTTTAATTCCACCTTTAATGGACTGGACATCCTCAACCCAGCTTCAGTGTGTTTTTGTGGGTAGTTTGGTGCTTAATAAAAAAATAAAATCTGAATTGGAGAAACAAAGCTGATTTACTCCACTGCTGTAGGTTGGTGTTGAACTGCTGCAGTATTTAAGGTGGAATGGAGAGTCCTCAGGCCAGCTTCAGCTTTCCTTTCAGTAGTTTAGTGCTTTGATAACTAAACAATCTGCTTGGATTAACAAAGCCTGTTCAGTTCCACCTGACATAGAGCTGCTTCACAATTTAAGGTGGAATGGAGAGTATAGAGTGTTTACTACTTCGATAATACATTCTGATTGATCCTGAGGGAAATCGAGAGGCATCCAGTAGCTTAATAAGGCACTAAAGTTAAAATATATTAGATATAGATTTATTTATTTGATATATGTGGATACTGGATGGGGATGAAAGCTATGTAAATTATATTAAATTATACAAAAAACACACAAAGAACTTGGAGAACAAGAACCAGTAATTTGAGTTCTGTGGTGAACCAGTAACTGGATCCTCAGCACAAAAGGATGGGTAAGGAGGCCAAGTATAGAGTGATAAAGTGATCTGTAACGTGATGTGAAAAATAACTGAACCCAAAAATCTAACTGGACACTGGAACTAAAACAATAAATTAATATGCAGATATAAGTACATATGAGACCAGTATAGATAGATACGTATGTAATGATGAATAATGAATGTATGATCAGCTTCTAAGATAAGCTCGGTCCACGGTGGCCTCTCACCCCGAATGGCTGTTGGAACAAATGACTGACGCGGAGTCTGATTGTACCACACATTAGACTAGTACACAACTAAAGCTACTGATATTGTAGAAATAGGACATTACATATGTACACCGAACCTATTGTGATGTCAGGTTTGTTCTGATAGAACAGAGAGAATGCGTAAGAACAAAATAATTGCTGGATGGTTGTTTCAGTATTTAGTTCCACCTTAAATTATGTAGCTGCCACACTATTTAAGGTGGAATGAAACCAGTTTCAGCTGTTTTTCCTGAAGTGCTTTGATCATTTTATATATGAAGTCTGACAAAATAGTACCTGACCACTACAATGAGGATCAGTCTGATTAAACAGGGCTCTAATTAAGCTGTTTATAATCAAGGCAGTAGTTGATCAGCGTTCTTTAAGTACTAATAGCTACAATATTCTCAGAAATAAATTATGTATTGGCAAACTTGGCATTACTCCCAAGTGGCTGAAATAGGACTGGGCAGTGTTGGGTGGCCTTATGCTACTGTTTGGAAAGAAGTAGGCGACACTGCCATTTACACACCTACGTGTTGTTGGTGATGGAAATATCATGGACTTCAGGAGGAGTTGGTGTGGCGCCTGCTTGCCACTCTTAATTAGTGGAGACCGGCATTAAAAATGATGGTATTAAAAGGTAGGAGATGGGGTGGCAGGGGGTTGCAAAGACTGATGTAGACTCATGACCAAGGTATTGATGGTATTTATAGGACGTTGGATTGGGAGGAAGGGCTCCAGGCATCCTCCCAAAACTTAATTTCATAACTCCACTAAAATTAAAATTCAGCTTTCTTGATCAGATAACTGTATATGTTAAACACAAACATACTTAGCTGGATTTAATCCAAACATGGCAGTACAGTGGTTTAGTGTCTCATGGTGTCTGAATTTCACCAGGTTTTATTTGATTGTTTTTTATGTTGTTTGCAGAGAGTATTCACAAGCTAAAGGAAAAAGCCAAGAAGAGGAAGGGTCGTGGTTTTGGATCCGGTGAGTTCTATTGATTTGGTGAAAACATGCCTTGTTTCTCTTTGCGAATTTTACATTGTGTTTATTTTGTAACGCAGTCTGTAATGAAGTGATTGGTGTTTTCTCTCCAGAGGAAGGAGCGAGGTCCAGAGTGAGAGAAGACTATGACACAGTGGAACAGGATGGGGATGAGCCAGGCCCACAAAGATGTGAGTTTATAGCTGCTGTTTTTTTAAATGAAATCTTGTACAATCCACCTGATACTGATATGAGTGTAGAATTTCATTTAATTCACTCACGCATTTTCATTGGTGGTAACTGTAAAGTTCAGCGTCTCAGCACCATCAAAATAAAACATTGCAGCACAGTTTTCAACCTATTTTGAGTTTACGATGAGCTGTTTTCGTAATTGAAATCCTTCACGAAAGACACGCTTCTCAATTACTTCTGCTACTCTACAGTACAAAACATACAGCCTCACACATCATGCTATAGCTCTTGCCAGAACTCTGATTTATAAAAATGCTAGTATTATTTCTAATATCTGAATTCAAATTAAATCATAAAATGGATTGAACTAAAACTATACTAGTTTCATACTGGTTTAAATCACTATGGTCTGTTTACAGTGTCCTAAGCAACAGGGCTTGAGTTAATCTGTCAGTACGATGTTGAAGTACTTGTATGGTTTAGTTTAGTTTGGTTGATGCTGATCGCGGGTGTATATGCAGGCAAAATGGTGTCGTTAACTCTAAAGATAGAACAATGAATGTGGCACGTAGTTTGAGATGTTTCTCTGTTTTACTTGAAGAAAAGCATCAGTCTTTAATTTTGCTTGGTCCCACTGTTTCCAGCTGTTGAGGGATGGATCCTCTTCGTAACTGGGGTTCATGAGGAGGCAACAGAAGAAGACATCCATGACAAGTTTTCAGAATTTGGAGAAATCAAGAATCTGCATCTCAACTTGGACAGAAGAACGGGTTACTTGAAGGCATGTCTGCTGCATTCCACACTCGTTTATGTTTATTTTATATTTTATACCTGACATCAGGGCACTAACGGCACCGCCATCATCCAAAAGCTCCATACCTTAAAAATGGAAACTTTACAGAAGAAGGAAAAATTGAGTATTTCTATTGGTTACATTAGAAATGAAGAAAAATTCTTCTTCTGTAAAGTATCCATTTTTAAGGTATGAAGTTTTGGATGATGGCGGTGCCGTTATGTCAGGTATAACGTATGCTCTTTCATCCTTTTTGGACATCAGGATTTCTATTATTTTAATTTAATAATGTTTAATTCCATTTATATTTGTTTTTAAATTCATGAATAAAAATTAACTATATATATTATTTTTATTCATGAATTTAACTGTGTGATATTTTGTAATATTCATTCTATCCATGGAGTGGCTTGGCTTCTAGGTGTCCACTAAGTGGCAGTATTTTACAAGCGAATAATAGCTGCCTTCAGACTGTGAAGAGTTTATTGGCTGCTCTACTGTTTACATTTTCTGCATTGAGCTGACACTTATCCAGAGTGATTATATAAATATTGAATATTATTTATTCCAGTTATTCAGGTAGAAGAATGTACTGTTAGGCAAGTAAGGACTCCTACTGGGGAATTTAACCAACTGGCACTTTATCAGATGTTTCTGTATTTTATTGTTGAATTTTTAACATGTCCTATAGAATCCACACTGATTTAAAGTCTGGTTTGATTTTACTTAATGGTCCCATTTTCAGAAAAGTACTCATATGTACCACACACTCCCCTGTTCCATGCCGTCATCATGATGATGAAGAAACTACCACTTCACTATGCTCCAAAGATATAAGGAGTGTTTCAGCCTGGAGTGCAGTTTTGAATCGAACACATTCAGCCAGAACAGACCTCATTTGCATTGCACTCTTAAAGGCACAGTATCTAAAACAGCCTGTTTTAGTCTTAAGGCACAAGAGGTTGGAAGATGATCATGTAAAACTGACTTATGCCACAGAATTTGACCCCAATGAGGAGAAAAAATAGATATGATATGGGCTTCCAGAGCCGTGTCACAATTTATCAGTGTGACGTATGGTAATGTTACCTGCCCGTTAATTTCGAGCTTGTTTGTTTCTCACAGGGCTATGCACTGGTGGAATATGAAACGTACAAAGAGGCACAGGCTGCCATGGAGGGGCTGAACGGTCAAGATCTAATGGGTCAACCGATCAGTGTTGATTGGTGCTTTGTTAGGGGGCCACCGAAGAGCAAGAGGAGGTAAGCATTGTAGTAAATTAGACCGAACAACAATGGAACCCGTGGAGCTGAGTTTAACTGAAGGTTGTAGCAAGTATGTTGTGAAAGGCAACAGTGTGAATTTAACCAATGAGTGGGCGGGGCTTTACCATTACCATTCAGACTGTTTCAGCTACAGTTTAGTCATTTTGTCAGCTTTTGATTTGTGGTTATGTTCAATCTTTGCCCACCATCTATAGCTCACCTTCTTTGGTTGTTTGGTATGAATAAACACGCTGCATCACCTTTAGAATCTAGAAATATCTCATGAGAATTACACCTATGACCTCATTCTCTTTGGCCTCACGTCACTGTTGGGATCATTATCAGTTTGGATTGAAGTTTTGATAAACTGTGACTTGCATAACCATTAAATCTTCAGCATGCATTCAAGTGTGTTCCTCTCAATTGTCACAGGGGCGGACGGAGGCGTAGCAGAAGTCCGGGTCCAGACAGAAGGCGGCGCTGATGTCCTCGTGTCGAGCATCTGCTACGTCGCCTTTTCCGGATTTGTGTAATCTAGGCAGTGTGGCAGCGTTTCTGTAATGGGTTATTTTTTTAGATTTTAGTGTTTTGGGGTTTTTTTTATTCTGATTTTCTGCTTTCAGTATTTGGCGTCAGAAGCATTTGTAATATTAAAGTTCCGTCATCTGTATAGTATTGGTTTCTTGATTTTACTTGATTTTTTTTTTTGTACAAAATGGAAGAAACTGGTCCTCAAACCAATGTAGGCTAACGTTACCGTAGCACCTGTAACACAGTCACATTTTAAAACATGCTTGTTTGTATCCTTCCAATAAATTTGTTTGGGCTACGTGTTCCTCTACGGCAGATTTATTTACTTCAGAAATGGTTACGGAATGAAAGTAAGACCCACTGTACGTTTCGTCTCTGACACTCAGTTAATGACTGAACAGGGATGGTTTTGAAAAGCAAAGGAACCTGCTGCTATTATTTCATTCAATAATGCTGATAATGTGGTTGTTTGTTTTTCCAGAAACAAACATTATATTAAGTTAATAATTCGCTTGTGCAAATGTTCCAGCTTAAACTAGATGCTTTTCTGTTCATTAAGTAAATACTAATTCATTATTTTACAAATAAACATGTTTTAAATGTTACTGGTCAGAAGTATTAGAACATCCAATATGGGTTCATACATAATGCAGCAGCAGCACAATGAAATGTCCACAGTCTGAAATGTGTGTTTCACTCGTTTACAATCAACCACAACATTATGACCACTTTGTTTCTACGCGCGCTGTTTGTCAGTCACTGACCACACAGGAGCACTTTAGATCTATAATTAGACTGCATACCCTGTTATTCTCACTCTGTTCTTCAATGTTCTGGACCACCACAGATCAGCTATTATGGCTAACAAGGTATGCAGAGAAAGGGACAGCATGAAACCTGACGTAGAAGAAACTTGAATTAGAAGTTTAACACAAGTGGGCAACACCGCCATTCCTGCCTCATCTCTGATTGTCTGATTAGACTGTTGTTCTGCTCTGGTATGCACAAGTATTCACCTGTCTTTGTATTGTGTGTGTATGGCCTGCTAACATAATTTCAGTGAAGATCTCGTTAGTTCAGGAGAAAAGGTTTAGAAGGACGAGACGGCTGATATCACTCTGCCATGCTGATTAGAAAAGCAGACAGGTTGCTTTAGAAGGGTAGTGGTGCTTTTAAGTTAGGCAGGACATTGCATCCTAAAGAGGATGCAGCAACTACATCAAGTCAGCACAAGTGGAGACCTTGCTCAGGAACGGCAGAGGGCAGGTGTGAGGGCATCTGAATGCACGGTGAGATGAAGGCTTTCTGACGAAAAGACAGACTGATATTCAGCAGGAAGTTTAGGAATTGGACTGCAGAGGCCTGGAGGAAGCCCTTCAGACTGTTGGGACATCTGGAATAATGATTGTCCAGGGAAGAAAAGGTAAGTGCTAACCTGTGTCATGTCAACAGAGAGAGGGAGGGAGGGAGAGAGCATGTGTGTGTGTGCGTATGAGTGTGTGTGTGTGAGAGTGTATGAGACTTTGTGTGTGTATGTGTGAGTTTATTAGTCTTAGTGTAAGTACATGAGTCTATGTGTGTGTGAGTCTTAGTGTGATTGTGTGTGTCTGTGTGTGAGAGAGAGAGTGTATGAGACTTTGTGTGTGTATGTGTGAGTGTATGAGTCTTAGTGTAAGTACATGAGTCTATATGTGTGAGTCTTAGTGTGTGTGTGTGTGTGTGTGAGTAATGTAGGGGGTTAAGAATGACTCTCATCACAATCGCCCACATTTTTCCAGCATCATCGCGATGATGTCATGACGAAGTTGGTCTCTGAAGAAAAAAAAGCGCGTGAACTGTCAGTCAAACAACCGCGGCTCGTTGATTGGCCTCGAGGACGTCGGCCCGCCCCCCTAAAATACAGATAACCAACCAGCGCGCCGAACATAGAGTCCGGCGTCGTTGAGTCGTAAAGCTTATCGGATTTCCACGGTGATTGGCTGGCGTTGACGCCAGTCAATGGGGCGCCGAGTTGTGATTGGTGGGAGTGTTTTGTGCAGCTCGGGGGGGCGGGCCGTGCTGCGCCTCGGTTGACATTGTTGTTGTTGTGGGAGTGAGACTGTACTTCTCTGTAAGTCCGCTTACACCGCAAACAAGCGCAACTTCTGGATTAAAGCGGCGCGGAGTGCGGCGGAGTGAGGCGGGGTGAGGCGGAGTGCGGCGGGGAGGACAGAATGTGTCTCTGAGGAGGCCGCTCGAGCTGAAGGTAAGCAGAGACAACGGACACTAACGGTCGGCTAGCTGCGTTAGCCATGACTGAGTCCCTAACCCAACCGACTGACCCTGTCTGTCCCAGTCCCCTGCCTCTGTCCCAGTCCCTTGTCCCGTATATGTCCCCTGTCTCTGTCCCGTCTCAGTCCCAGTCCCATCTGTCCCCTGTTTCTGTCCCCTGTCCCATCTCTGTCCAGTCCCCTTTCTCTGTCCTGTCTTAGTCCCCTGACCATTTGTCTGTCCCAGTCCTCTGTCTCTGTCCCCTGACCCTCTCTCTGTTTCAGTCTACTGTCCAAGTCCCCATATCTGTCTCTGTCCTCATCTCTGTACCCGCCCCTATCCCCATCCCCATCCCCATATCTGTCTCTGTCCACATTTATGTCTCTTTCCCAGTCCCCTGTCCCTGTTCCCATATCTGTCCCTGTCTCTGTCTCAGTCCCCTATCCCCATCCCCATATCTCTGTCCCCATCCCAGCTGCTGAAAAAGTTAACAACTAACATAAAACACTTCTGTTTCCTATAAAGTGAGAGTTACACGTCTCTGAGCAGCTGGAGAGTCCAGTTCTCAGTGTCCAGCTAGTATAAATAGAAATGTTGACAGTCCCACTTCCACCAGTCTTTTATCATCTCTATCACTCCATCATTCCTCATTTACTTCTTCAAAAGTGCAGGAGGAGAGCTGTTCACCCAGCCCACCCAAACAGACCCTGTTCCTCATTGGTATTTCCATCATACTGACTATTAACGGGCTGGAAGTGATGCATCTCCACCCACATGGAGCGGCTGGGTGAGCAAACCCATGTCCTCCAGTTGAAGGAGCTGTGAGGAGAAACATCCAACTTAAAGTGTGTCCCATGCTGTCAGATAATGCTCTGTAAGATCTAACCCAATAGCAGCAGCCGTGGCCGGGTGGTTAGGGAGCCGTGTGACTGGCAGGATGTGAATGAAGTTGAGCGAGTGTTCCCTGTGTTTCCACCAATGAGTTCGGCTGGACTCGGTGGACTAATTTAGCAGTGCCATAATTTACCCCACACAGGTACAGCTCCAAACCTTCAGCTTCACCTTATCCTAACAGACATGAACGCCCCAGCTCTGTTTTTTTCAGTCAGTCGAGTCAAGGCTTTTTATTGTCATTACAACCAAGTACAGGTACACAGTGCAATGAAATTGCTTTCCTCCGGCTCCAAGGTGCAACATGGAGCAGCAGTACAATAAGATACTGTAGCGTATACTGTAGCATATACAGTAACCTATACTGTAGCGTATACAGTAACATATACTGCAGTGTATATAGTAGTGTATACAGTAGCGTATACTGTAGTTTATACTGTAGCGTATATAGTAACATATACTGTAGCATATACAGTAACATATACTGTAGTGTATACAGTAGCATATACTGTAGTTTATACTGTAGCATATACAGTAACATATACTGTAGTTTATACTGTAGCGTATATAGTAACATATACTGTACCGTATACAGTAACATATACTGTAGTTTATACTGTAGCGTATATAGTAACATATACTGTACCGTATACAGTAACATATACTGTAGTGTATACAGTAGCGTATACTGTAGTTTATACTGTAGCGTATACAGTAACATATACTGTAGCATATACAGTAACATATACTGTAGTGTATACAGTAGTGTATACAGTAGCGTATACTGTAGTTTATACTGTAGCATATACAGTAACATACTGTAGCATATACAGTAACATATACTGTAATGTATACAGTAGTGTATAGAGTAGCGTATACTATATTTCATACTGTAATGTGGCGTACTGTGGCGTACACTGTGGCGTACACTGTGGCGTACACTGTAGTGTATACAGTAGTGTATACAGTAGCGTATACAGTAGCGTATACAGTAGCGTATACTGTAGCGTATACCTCCTAACTAATTATAACCCAGTCCGGTCAGAGCTTTGTGCAGAGGAGAGCTGGATGTCAGGCGTTGTCAGGGAAAGTGGATTGAAAGGCCAAAAAAAACTTGCTGTAGGTAACTCGCAGATTGTAGCCAGAATGGATTAAACCACCACAGGTGCTGTAGAGCAACCACAACTGGGTTCCTCTGGAGGGGGCAGTTGAAGGTATCTCCTGTGAGATTGTGAAAGAGTAAGCTGGAATTTCCACCTTCGATTCAGAACGTTTCTAAACATTTTGCTAACAGGAAGGAGAGTTGGTGGGTGGATGGGGAGGTAGGTGGATGGGGGTGGGGGGGTAATT
The DNA here is from genome assembly GCA_034509495.1 of Acestrorhynchus altus. Classification (NCBI taxonomy): domain Eukaryota; kingdom Metazoa; phylum Chordata; class Actinopteri; order Characiformes; family Acestrorhynchidae; genus Acestrorhynchus; species Acestrorhynchus altus. Next base: position 5,793,096 of record CM067503.1, on the reverse strand, counting down.
TCCAATTTAATGACTAAAGAATGACTGACGTCACCAAATAATCTAGGTTTGAATTTGAGAATCAGAAACACGTTTTCATGGTTGTAACATTGGGATGCTGCCATAAAACAAATGCTGTCATTTTTGCAATTTTTCACTTTTTATATTGTAAATCTGGCAGTTGTTCCCATTTCATGATGAATAAAAATGTGGCAGAATGACTTGAAACAAGACAGTTTTTGCCTTTGATGATTTTAAGATGATAACATCATTCATACTTCTGCGATATTATTTCTGAATTTCTATTAATGCTTATAATATTTATTGTTTGAACTTGATTGATCTCTCAGTTTTGACTTATTTCCTTGCATTACTGGCCCACTGTAGACCATTGTGTCCCCTTGAGGATGGACCAGAGGACCACTAGAGTGCTTTATGGCCCAAGGGATGAGAAACCCTGCTTAGACTGGCCTAGATCATGCACCTGTGACGTTGTACCTCCAGACATCTTCATATTCAAATTATGAATGGGATTTTGGAAAATTGCACTTGCTGCAATACAAACACGTCCACTGCTCTAAACGGACATCAACCAAATACCCCCAAACTGGGCAGCAAACTGTATCGGATGAGGTTATTTTATGAGGTTATTAACAATAGAGTTTCATAACATCACCTAAAGCATTGAGTGAGAGCACTGAACTGAAGTTCTAAACCCCCACAACACTGTGTTTCACACAACTCCAAAATACACCACGTTACATTTGTCTTGTGAATGTTCTGCTCACATTAAGGACAATTCAAAATATAATGTCGTGTAGACGTCTTGCTGTCATGAAACTATAGACACCATACTTAATGCCAGGTGTGGGCTTGAAGGGTATCAAGTCAGTGGGTCGCATATAATTCAACAAGCTGACCTCACTAACATTCTCTGGACAGTAGAGACAGTTACTCCAGCAGCTACAGCAACAGCAGAACAAACTTTTAATGCTCTTGGTTTCAGAAGAAACAGTCACTGATGGTCACAATGCTTTTCACAATGCGTCACCTCCCACCTATAACATGGAACAGAAGCTCTGAATCAAAGTGCAAAACCGCCCCCGACTCCTTGTTTAACTCAGAATTCGGAAGGAAAATGTGTTATGATTTCTGTTTCCCGTTGATTATCATTTCTTTGCTTTAGTATTTATCCAGTAATGTTTGTCGGAGTGGCTCTGAGCTGAAGGAACGGGAGGAGAGTGCGATACTCCCGTTACCGCATTTGCTGCAAAGTGAAGACTTGGGCCACTTGCCTGCCACGACCAGCATCCTCACAATGAGCGCATAGGGTTACACTAGGCCCTGAATTATTCAGCCCTTTATTTACAAGCTCTTTTGTCAGCTTGTTGTCCAGAGTAGGCAGCCAACCCCAAACATAAAAGTAGGGCAGGCAAACAAAGTCTGTAGTTTTTGGGCCTGTAGGCCTCATTTTGCTTCCTTTTGTAGGAGGGAAAAAGCACATTATTGATAATGATAGTGTTGCTCAGCTGTTGTTCTGCTTCATACATACAGAAGCGTTAAAAGCTGGTTCAGAAATAGCTCTGCTTTGACTGTTACTGTTTTGAGCTGAATTGTGTTGAAAAGAATGTGGAAAAGAAATGCACAACTGAAGACATTTGAGCAGAGGGTCGTTTCAGTGTTTAATTTGAAGCAAAGAGCTTCAAGTGAGGTCTCTTGAGCTTGTCAGGAGCTGAGGGAGGGATGCTGGTACCGGGTAGTGTTTTGAAAATGAAGTTATCAATGACTGGGAACGTTGCATTACATTCATTCAGGGGCAAAACCTGTATTGGGATTTCTTTTGCCCATATCTCCCAGCCCTACATTCATTACATACAATGTAATGACAGGAAACTTACAAAAGTATTGGGACACCTGCTGTGTTTCTTCTGAAATCAAGGGTATTAAAAAGAGGTCATCCTGTAAATGTGCGATAATGTGCGTACTAAAGAACTTTTCTACATCCTGTCACTATCGCCTACGTCAGTTGTGTGTTCCTATACATGACATGGTTTGGTTTGTAGAGGGGTATGTTTCTGACGTTTCAGTTCTTTGAGTTCCTGGTGCCTGAATTCTCCCATCGGGTGCTTGTATGCTGCTCAAGTGAGCTTGGCTGACAACCCTCGGATTCCTTTAGTTTCTGTTTATAAATAAGGGATAATCTCCAGTTACAGTAGACTTGCACGCGTGGTCTGTTGTGCCCATACTGTTGCATGATGTTCATGCACGTGAAGGGGAGTGAGTTTCTTTCGCTCCTTTTATTGTTTAATGAATGTTGGTAGCCAAACTCACCTTTCGGACAGAGACCTCCTCTATAGGCTGGACCAAATTCTGGTCCTTTGGTCTGTTTTGCTATTTTATGGTCTGAAGTCAAGGTAGGTGTGAAAGCACCCTTCATTGCATTCAGTGGCATGAGAATAACTGAGGTTAGGATGTTGAGTGAACACCTCCCCACCTCACCCCCAGCTCCTCAGCTCCACCAGTCCAGAGAACACAGTTCCACTGCTCCAGAACCCAATGCATACGCCCTTAGAACATGCCTGCAATTATGTATGGTGCTAATATGTTCATGTATATCTGCTCCAAATAGTCCTGTTTTATTGGCAATCTTTCTCTACAGGGACTAGACAGTCTGTGCATTTGCACATCTGTGTCAGCAATGGGTGCAACTTAAAAAAGTGTCCACAAACATTTGGACGTATTGTGTATATAATGGAAGTTGTAAGTGGCTGTTAGAGGACGATGAGAGTCAACATGTTGTATGTTCAAATCCCATGACTGACTGCTGACTGAATACTCCTGGTTTTGCTGGATGAGTAAGGCACACGAACCCCACCCTCGGTGCCCCAGGCAGTGCTGTTTAGCTGGCGACACTGTGCTGTTCCCAGACTGGACATAGTTAGTCAGCAAAATGACCGTTTCCCCAGTAAGTGGATCAATAAAGAGCTTAACTGTTAGACGGTGCAGAGATGTTGCTTGGACATGCACTGCCTTTTAGGTGCTGCGTAGTTTCTTCTTCTTCACAATATATGCTGAAGCGGTATATTGTGCAGCCCTATTTCCCAGCATGTCTCCAAATCCCAGTGATGATCTTGGAAAATACAGGGTTTTTTTTAAATAGCTTCGAGACATTCCCAACTTGTGTCTTCCTTCTCAAGTTTGCTCTGAACTACTTCGACTTTCCCTTTGTATTGTGTGCCGGTTGATGTAATGAATGATGTCTAACAGAAAAAGCCATCTCCATCCTGTAGTCCATCATGAGCACTTGCAGGAAGTCAGGACGCAGTGGCTGTGTCCCAGTTACGTACTGCACACTAATACTATAAGCTATAGACTATATAGTAATCTCAGTAGTGCAGGTTAGGACGTGAAGCGTTGCTATACCAACATATGTGAATGCATGTCCTCCTGACGCTGCCACAGCTGCACTGGCTTTACTATACTTTACTGTTGACTACGTTTTCCAGATGTGTGGAGCACTTCCCATTTTTCAATTTGTGTTGTGGGCGAATAGTGTCCATCGCAACCACGCTAAAATAAAACAACCAGTTCTGAGTAAGTATCGTATGTATTACTGTTACATTCTACGTACTCAATCTAGTGTTCTTTTAGTGCCCCAGTTCGTGTAGTTCATTTAAGTAATTGAAGGTCATATATTGTCATGGTTCCTGTCCATGATGTAATATGTAAATGTCTGATCAGATGTGTTTATATGCGGATTTACAGGCACCTGTCCACTAGTTAGGTTAGACAGAGTGAGTGTCGGTATCGATATTGGCTATTGACAGATCAGTATGGGGTGGAAACCGTACAGCCTTAGCACTCATGTCACCATAAATCAGTTTAAGCTCGGAAAACTGGGATGATTAAACTTCTCTCGGGTGTCTGATTGAAGCATCTACACTGATTTTCACTGATCTGTCAGCCCGGTTTTAACGCCCTGGTTTTCCACAGAACTTTGTCACTGTGCTTCAGCCCAAATCTGAGAGCTCAATAAAAGCCTGCCAATCAATAAAATGTAAAATACACATCAGCTTGAAGGGCTTGTTCTTGTGAATGGCTCCTGCTCTCTTGTGTGTTCTAGCCGAGCTGATTCAGCGTGACTGATTGAACTCTGTTAGCTGTTGCTCGTGCAGCAGAGTGGGTATGAAAATTTAACACGCCGCTTCTTCTCCAGCAGCCCTTTGCCAACAGCTGTCGGGTAAGCGGCCGGGCGGGGCAGGGACCCCATATCGCTTACAGAGCCAGGGCCTAGTTGGAGCCAGCATATTCCCATCGGAATCATCTGCCCCGCGAAACAGAGCATGCGATTAATAGTAGATGAGCTCTCCAACCCCCAGCCCCAGGCCAGTGGGTTAAAGCAGTCAGCAAAGACACAGATAAGATGTGTTTATTCCACAAACATGCAGGATGCAGACAAGAAAAAGTGCCGTCTCTGATCTTAAGGAGGGCTTTAGTATTCCCCAACTCTCCCATTCTCTCTCTTTCACAATCATCAGCCGCCGGTCATCTCTATTCTTACCTTTTAACGTGATTTGGGAATAGCATTTGCTCCTTACGTTGTGTCAGACCAGTACAACGCACCAGTAGGAATGCACCAAAAGTACTTCTAAGTTTACATCGACTTCCATAGAAAGTTATGAGTCCTTTTGGAGATACGGGTTTTTGCATGAGAGCAATGTTGTCTAAAGGATTGGGCATTTGAATGATGAGCACATTGCTATGAGGATTTGATTGCATTGATCTTCAGAAAAGCATTGATGTGGTCAGATCTTGATGTTCTGGATCACAAGCACCATTCTAGCTCATTCCAGAGAGCTCCATCACTCCAGAGAACGGTGTTTGAGTGCTCAGGGGTTATACCCCTCATGTGGCGTTTGACGTTGGATGTGGTGACATAAGAGCGTCCTGTCTTAGTGGCAGTGCATTTCTATGGTCATTATAAACACTCTTTACCTTTTCCAGAAGTGGGTGCTCCCCAGAGTAGCTGAATTCACTAATAAACATGTGTGTCCACAAACATTTGGACAGTTTAAAGTTTGTACTTTTCAGCGGTTCCTCTGTTTCACAGCACGCTTGTTTATTTACATTCTTTGGTTGACAGCATCTCCACCCATCCATTTCGATTTCAATGCAAGCATATATATGTGTGTAGGTGTAAAGCATATATTTTCAGCGCTTGTGGTCCTGCCCACGGTTTAGGGAGGTGTACGCTGTAACCATTCTCATGTGGCTTAGCTGTCAAAATGAAAACAAATTGTAGTTCACTGCATGCATGGCCTGAAGAAGAACTTTGAACACAGATGTTCGTTCGTGGAGTCTGACTGGAGCTGAAGAACGTTAATGTACAAATATCTGCCATTTTTCTCCAACTTGTGGGACAATCTCTGCGTAGACGTTGTGTTAAACTGTGGTAAACCTAACTACTCGCCTCTTAAAGTGGTCTGGATTTGTCTCTAGAGCAAGATTATTTGGTTTAAAGACTTAAACATGTGAAACTCGTTTCTGATGATTTCTCTTGAACGTTTTAGAACTAAGAGGTGACCATCTAAGACCAGTCTTTATTATAAATATTAATGTAACAGCTCCTTCTAAACTAAAGAAATAATGAAGTTCTAATGGGTCCCACAGTAAGACGAGTGTGGTGGTAAGTTGTCTCCAGATTCATTTCAGGTCATTAGGAGGTCATCTGATAATTTAATGTTGCCATGTGCAGTGTAAGCTTGCCTGCATTTGACAGCTCAGCCTACATAACTGATCCCTCTCTGGCTACAACATTCAAGCTGCTGACAAACCGGGTGGGGGTTGTGATCAATGCCTAGTCTCAGCATGTCTGCACATCCAGACAGTAGCTAATAGAGCTACGTCCACCACGCAGCTCACTGCTGGACAGTGGCCAGTGAAATGACGACAGCTAGTGCCCATGGCCGGTTTCACCAGTGTGGAGAGTTCCAGAAACGCTCTGTCTCTCTGCGCGGTCCGGTCTCAGACTCTCTGGGATTTAACTTCAGATAATTCGGCCTGTATCCCTCAGACTGACCAGATCTTTCGAGGCCTTCAAAAACAAGGTCGATGTAGATGCAGATATGTTTGGGAAGAGGTTTGAGCTGTTCCACTAGGTGCCAAATAATTTACAAATGATACCTGGTCAGGCCATCCTAGCAGTTTTCAGGTCAAGAGCAGATCAGATCAGAGCAGACCATCAGAAGATGAGTAAAGAAGTTTCCAGCGATCCTAACAGGTACTGTAGCTGTCACCACAGCCACTGACAACGTACAGCATCCGGGAGATATTTAAGGAGCTTATGTGCCTACACTGCTTCTGGTGTTTAGGGGGAAGAGCAGTTTACGGCCTTGTTCTTATGAGGAGTAAAATGAATTAGAAGCTTTTGATTCTGCCTCATTAACATTGATTAACGTACGATCCAAGAACAGTTGTTGCATCACTGTACGGGCCACCAAAGGGCCAATAAAGTTGAATTGCCAGACCATGTAATTGAGGCATTGAACCAATCATTACACCCTTCCAGCAGACAGTAGAACGCAGGCCTTCGAGGCTAGCTATACTACTGGGCCCAGTGCCCAATGTGAAAGCATGTCGATCACAGGGCCCTTTTCTTATCGCCTCAGCTCAGGTCCACACACACACCCACACACACACACACCCCCCACACACACACACACACGCAGAGTAATCCAATTCCCCAGGAGCCGAAGAGCTCCTCTTGCCTGGGATGACATCACAGAGATTGACGTAAAGCGGCCTGCTGTACTGACTGCCCGGCACGTGGGGATTCACATGAGAGCGATCGCTCCCTTAGGCTGAAGATACCTCCCATTCTATCGGCACAGTGTGCGAGATGTCCCGCCCCGAGCTTTCACATTCCTTAACTTTCACACAGGCTGATAGTTGTCTTAAAACATCGTGAATCAACCTCCAATGATCCCACCCACCCCTTGCTCCACGTTGATCAGCCAGGACATGTTGGGTGCCTGAAATTTGCTTCTTTAGTTTGACACTGGAGCTGTAATGGTTGGTCATGGGTGTCATAAGAGCTTTTTGCACTTTGCAAACTGCAATTATGGACCATCGTTCTACTTTAAAGCAGTCGTTTAGTCAATAATGCTAATGTTGCAAAGAGTGAATGAAAGTGAATAGTCACCAAATAGAATTAGTCACATGATCTCATGCACAGTGTCTCAGAGGCTGCTCAAATAATGAGTTACTGAAACGTATCGAGTAGGTGGCTAATGTAACGAAGTAATAGATTCATGTCTGGAACATCGCTTTAAAGCAGCGGTTCAGTCAATAATGCTAATTATACAAAGAGTGAATGAAACGGAATCATCACTAAACAGTTTATTCACTTGACCTCTTGCGATCTGGCTGGGAGGCTAATGTAGTGACCAGTGGACCGTTACTTTAAAGCAAGAGTTCAGTCAATCATTCCAATGTTGCTAAGGTGCACATTGACCCACTATGCTTGCACACGGGAATTTGCATTTGTTGTAGTGGGTTCACACAGTAGTTGTAGTGAGCACACCTGCCCGGAGCGGTGGGCAGCCCTTTCCATGGCACCCGGGCAGCAGTGTCTTGAACAAAGGGGACTTCAGTCATGTCCTGACAGTTCAGGGATTCGAACCGAGAACCTTCCACGCACACGACTGGTTCCCTAACAGCTAGGCCATGGCAGATAGGAGACTTTGTAGCTAAGAAGTCATCAAAGCCTATTTCCCGCCGTTTAGCAGTGGGCAAACTGCATGCCTGGACCTTTCCTTTAAAGCAACAATTCAGTCAATAATGACCCAACAACAGTCAGCAAACACCTGCATTATTCTCCAAACACCATATACACTGGATAAGACGCTAATGTAACTAAGAAATATTGAAAGCCTATTGAACTCCAGTTAGCATTTTGCAAAGTGCATGCTTGGCATTTGCCTTAAAGCGACATTTTGAGTCAATAACTCTAATGTGAATGAGAAAAGTCAACCTGCATTGTTCATAAGACCTCATGCAGACTGTCTAGGAGACTTCAGATAACAAGTAATAGAGTCTATAGCCCACCAGATGGTTCGTAATTTTGAAGCAATGGATCAGTCAAAAATGTCCTAATTCCCATCATGCTGTTTAGGAGGCTAGGAGGTACAATTGGCTAAGTCATAATAGATGCTTTTTGTCCACCAGTTCACAGTGGTTAGGAGGTTAATGTTGAGATGTAATGGAAACGTCTGTGGACCATCGCTTTGAAGCAACAATTTAGTCAATAATGCTTATGCTAATAGTCACATCATTGTTCTCAACATTACCATGTATGGCCAAGCTGTTCATTTAGCTCAGGTTTATGTCTGATTCCGATCTCTTTAGTTGAATGTTTTGTCGGAAAACGGGCTTTGGTGAAAGAATGCTTGTAACTCGCTCTTGTTTAAATGTCAGCTGGTTGGGTTGGCTCGTGTTTACCACACTTGTGTCGCAATTATTACTCCAGACATGTTTTGCCTGAGGGGAGGCGACAAGAGAAGCAACTCCTTAAGCGTCACATATCATTGTACTCCCTGAAATACTCCTAAATGTGAGTTGCATAATCAGTTCTAACGAGGACGAGGCCCTGAGAATGACACGCATTCTGTTGTCGTGCAGCTGTAGTTCAGTCACAGACCAAAACCTGAACTGGAATCTTTGGAATCCTAAAAAGAGTAAACCGTAGCACTACTATCGTAGAGGCTGAAAAAGTTGCTCATTAGCTGCTAATTAATTACTCTAAAAATATAAATGACATCATTATTGACCATATTTTCAGATTCTTTTCTCTAAAGCCATTTGCAAAATTATCATAAAAAAGGTTGGGAAAAGGTTCGGGAACCAGGGAACCAGCCTTGAGACTGAAAGATTGCTGGTTCGATTCCATGAACTGGCAGGACATGACTGAAGTGTCCTTGAGCAAGGTACTTAACTCCCCAGCTGCTCCTCAGGCGCCGTGGTAGGGCTGCCCACTGCTCCGGGCACGTGTGCTCACTGCCACCTATTGTGTGAATTCACTAGTGTGTGTTTCACGCTGTGTTAAATGTGGAGGACCAATTCCCCTGTGTGCAGCTCAGTGGATCTATATGTTGAACAGTAGCTAAAGGCCTGTTGAATAAAATAGCAATAGTCACAGAACATTGTCCACAAACATTTGGACATATAGCGAGACGCAATGCTGTCTCCTTACAGGACAAGACTTTATATATATTCCAGCATTTTGGGAGCTTCAGGGTTCTACAAATGATGTTTCTGTCTACTCTGTGTTCCAGAAAGCAGAATGGACAAGGCTTCCCTGTCCCACCAATACTGGATTTCTTCCACTTAGTAGAAGTGGCTGAATTTGCCACTAAAAGAAGCCCTGAATAAAGTCACTGAGACAAAGACATGACTCAGTCACTGAGAGACTGGTTCACAGTAGTGAGGGGAATGCCCAGTTTGGATTTTCATTTGTCTTGTACAATTTGACTTCTCACCCACATTGTGCCTAGTTTGGGTTGGCACAAGTCCCTTGCACTATACAAACCATGGCACATTGTTTGCCCAGGCAAATGAAAACAAAAACTGTCGCTATGTCTGGGGAATAGCAGCACAGCGGTCCCCTGAGTGGCTACTGCTCCAGTTTCAATACTGGACATTCGGCAAAATTACCAGCCTTACAAACCAGCACTTCACAATATCAGATGTTTGACTTTGCTACTGATACCCAACACAACATGATGATGATCCACACCAATGATAGTTTGGTGAATTGTATTTAAAAGGCCCATTTTGTGTTCTATTCCCTGATGTCCCATTTTTCCGTGCAGTTGTGTAGACGTTTGAGCACCCCTTTGCCAAATGACACTTTTTGTTGGTTTTGATTTGAGAAGACATAAATAAAAAACCCTGCAGCAGACTATTAAAAACACATTACAGCACTTGTTTTAAATGTCTTATGAGGTTGGAGGTTGGAGACGTCTTCAAGGCCTAAACACAGAATCGAGTGAATAAAACAGTCGTTCGTTAGCCGTTATACCCTGTACATGCGTCATTTTAGCTGAACGTGTATAGAAAAGTTTAGATGCCCTTCTGAGACTTTACTCGTTTTTGTACTGCCCTCACATCTTCCATCCAGTGCTTTTCAGAGTCTCTTTGTTCTTGGTTGTGGAATTTTCCCCCACTTTTCCTTGAAGAATGCCTTTAATTTTGCTGTATTCTTGAGTCTTATGTTCATTACATGACTGACCCACGTTTTCATGTCTAATTTAGGGAACTGCTTCAGCTTGTGTTTCCTGACAATGTAGGTGGAAGGTATTTTTGGACCAGTGTTCAGCGTTTCGTGTCACTGGTTGCAACACAACTCCAAAGCAAAACTGGTCTATAACAGTTGACAAGGCATTCTTTTCATCCAGTGCTTTTAAATCTGGGCTTTTGTGATGAAGGCATAAATATGGTTGACGGCCGGGTTTTTTGATACGACAATCTGCAGGGTGTGCTTTGCTTTTCTGGCCAACAAACACACTGTTAGTGTTTTCTTGTTCATTCAGATCTTGCTTAGCTTTTCACTGGCATTTTGGACAGTGGAAATTGCGAGTTGAAAGGACTTTGATGTCTTTTTATAGCCTTTCTCTGTAATGTTCATTTTAGGTCTGCTGATTAGAGGAGCTCATGTTTGTTGAATGTTACGAGAAGGTTTGAAATGTCAGAGAATCGGCTGATGGTTCCTGACCTGCTTAACCAGTTCTAACAAGTCAGTTAAGCCTAATAAGATAATTATGAGATTTTACCGCTTGAATAGTATCCACACATTTGCAAAATGTTAATGAAGATGATTTTTCAGTCTGAGCAAAATCCTGGGGTGAATGTTTGACTTGCTGGAAATGAAATGCCCACCATTGGTTTGAACAGATACCTCATCCTGTAAAAGTCACTTGAATTTGTGTCACATTGCTGAAAAATGATTCAATCTACAACACCACATGTGGCCAAATTTGACGTTACATTAACCAGGTCTGGACCCCACTTCTAGAAATAGTTATGAAATACAAGCTGTGAAATTGTAGGTAGAGATTTTACCATTGAAATGTCTACAGAAGTCATCATGTGACTTATTTATGACAATAAGAAAAAGCACTAATGAACTGCTGAGTTATTGTAACAGCTCCACTTATTTTGCTCAAAATTCAAAACTGGCTTTGGGCTTAAACCTCATTAAAATGCAATATGCATATCAGTTGCAATTCATATCAATCATGCCTGCTTAATGAGCTGCAGAGAAACATTGGGAACTAGACATATTTCTAGAGAAACGGTTTACGTTGTGTTAGAAGAACCGGTTATTTGGGTAAAGAGACTTTTGGATACATTGAAAGGGTTTCTGTGGTGATGATTTCATTCATTTTATTGTACAGCCTTGATGACCCCCTGTCCCCTGTCCCCCGTCCCCATATTGTATGGCCCTAATGATGGCGCTAATTGCAGGTTTCACGGGACAGCCCACAACAGATCCCAGTGTGAGTCCTTTGCTAATGAATGTGACTTGGTGCTGTGCAGTCTAGTATGTCCTAGTGACTGACTTCCCCGACAGCTTCCCGTCTGTATTCAGAGCTTTGGGCTGCGGTGCGATTCTGAGGTATTCAGAGCAGGCAAATATGCGAAGTTGTCTCGTTCTCATTTGTTTGTCTTTTCGCTTCTCTCCCTTTTTAGACTTTGCTTGGCTCATTGCTATTTTGGGCTTTGATTATATGGACTTATTTTTGGCTGTTGACGAGGCTTTTCTGGACTCAGCACTGTGCTGATAACAGATTGAACGCGGAGTCCGGGGTTCTAGTGCCTTGTTGAAAGGAGAAGTTCACGGACGGTTCATTTGAATAATGCCAAGTGGTACCTATTGGATTTTATTTGTTATTAATAGCAGTGCTATCTGCCCCTCGTTCACTTTCATTCATCGATAGGCAGTTGGGTGATAAGTGTGGCGTGGAAAGACGGCCTTGTCATCATGAACACACAGTCACACACAGGGTCGGGGCTAGACTCGTATAAATCCCTCATCATTTGAGTTGTGAAGCAGTGAAACTGTGTTCTTTGGAATGATGCTCCTCCGTCCAATACTTTGGATACTTTGGGGATGATTGGGATGGTGATCATCCCACTTTCTGACCTCACTAACGCTCTGGTCCCTGAATGCGGTCAAATCATAAAATAGCCGATACCCGATCCATTAAAAGATGTCTGGTTTGGCCCATTTCCCAGTACATGGACCAGAATCAGGACATCACTAAACACTACCAGCTCCAACTGGGGCAAGAGGACACAATAAATCATTGAATTTACATTTTTGAGGTGAAAACAGCCTGGTCGACATGCCTGTAACATCATGAGAACCAACCCCAACCAAAGTCACGCACTATTTATACATCAAACAACAACGTAAACAGCTTTAAGTAGCATAACACTTTCAGATTTACCAAGTAGGCGTAAATGATCAATTATTGTAATGACTGTCTTAGGGGCCTCGATATCCTCCGGTAACTGCTTAGAAGAGTTCGGCGGTGAAACTCCCCTTAAACGGTGTCATCAAGAGCAAGAAATGAGTGTTTGGAACCTCCATTGTGATGCGTCTCTGGTTCTGAGTAGAGCATATGGAAGAGAGATGCTAAACTGATTTTCTCTGTTATGACTTAATAAAAAGTCAGATTTTTACGCACAATGTCAAGTTTTGAAAATGAACATGCGTACATTCAATCAGAGACTGTTATGTGTTCTGTGATGTACAGAACCATGTCAGACAGCTTGCAGCATCATAGAATCTGCTTAGAATACAGCAACCGGCCAGCAATACCATAATAACCATGTGTGCAACCATAACAGCCATTTAGCAGTAGCTTAAAAAACACTATGCAAAACCACATCAACCAGTTAGCAATGCCATAGAAACTGCCTGGATCACTACATTAACCACAAAGCAACACCACAGCAACCATGTGTGAAGCAATCTTTGCTTTTTTAGGGGGTCAGTTGTGGATTTTGAGGTGCATTTAGGACCATTATTCATTTGTACAAGCCATCCCCTTTTCAAATTCAGGTTTGCTTCCAGAATTTGCTGGAATTTCATTAATCCATTCTTCCTTCTATGGGAATGTTCTCCAAGCCATCGGCTGCAACACAACTCCAAAGCACGATTGATCTACGCCCATGTTTAATGGTCGAGAAGGTGTTCTGTTCATGAGTTTCTGTGGCCTTGTTGTCCAAACATAACTTTGCTCTTTGCGGCCAAAGTTCTGTTTTAACCTCATCGGTCCACAGGACTTGAATGTTGTGGTCATGACTCTTCCATGAAAGCAACTGTCTCTGAATCTTTTCTTTGTCTTCCAGAACTTATCTTGACCTCCATTGTTCCTGTTACCTGCCATTTCTTACGTTTTGAGTGGGTGCTAGATAGCTGCTTAAAAGAACCCATGGTTGCTGTTTTGTACAAAACCAAAGTAATACACTTTTTAAAAACTGTTCACAGTCATTTTGACCAGGGTGCCCAAACTTTTGCAAGCCACTGTATAATGATAACTGCGGTTCTTTTGCTTCAGCAGACATCCGTGGCTTCACATTTTGGCTGTAGATTTGTTCTTGCCCTTTCGATTCTGCTCCTACACCCGTCCGAGTGCATTTTGTACTGCTGACCACGAGCTGGTCCAGTGCACTCAGAGAATGCAGTCCGGGGATTGATAAACAGCCCTGTCCTCAAGATAACAATACACTTATTATGCATTCCTCCTCCTTCTGACATCAGCGCTGTGACCAGCGTGCAGCTTTGTGGGATTTCTGCTCTCTGAAAAATGGACTGTGCTTGCAGCTCAGAGAGGAGACAGCCGGATTTTTGTGGGATGACTGGAATACGCTGGGTCACACACTGGGGTGTGTGTGGGTCAGCAGCAGGCATGCTGTGGTCTGGAAGCAAAATGTTTGAGATGTTCAGGCTGTGACCTCTTGAGACTCATTGAGAGTGTAAGAGCTGTAGACAGTCAGCAATGATCAAAACCATATCCATCGTTATTCCCCAGAAACAACAATTCACACACTTGGATTGGATTCTATAAACATCAATCAACGTTTTGACCTCCACCTTGTTTCCACATCACGGCTCTTCTTACAGACTGTAGTTACATCTTACACTTACATCTGTTTCTCTTACATCTGTTTTTCTGCATTCATTCTTGGCCTCCTTTCATCCTGATCTTCAGTGGTCAGGACCCCACGGGACCCTCACCCCAATATTATTTGGGTGGTGGGACGTTCTCAGCACTGCAGTGACGCTGACTCTGGTGCAGTGAGTGTGTGTTGTGCTGGTGCAAGGGGATCAGACACAGCAGTGCTGCTGGAGTGTTTAAATCCCTCATGTCACTGCTGGACTGAGAACAGTCCACCAACCAGAAAACCAGGACACAGTGTCCTGTGAGCACTGATGGACTAAAGGATGACCAACACAAACTGTACATCTACAAGGCAGAGCAACTAAGTTGGAGTGTCCAGTAGAGTGGACAGGGAGTGGACCAACACCAATACCAGTGCAACACACACTAACACACCACCCTCCACCATGTCAGTGTGACTGCAGTGCTGAGAATGACCCGCCACCCACATAATAGCTGCTCTGTGGTGGTCCTGTGGGGTCCTGACCATTGAAGATCAGGGTGAAAGGAGGAGAATAAAGTCTGCAGAGAAACAGATGAACTACAGTCTGTAATTATAGATCTACAAAGTGCTCCTGTGTGATAAAATGGACAATGAGTGTAGAAACTGGGAGGTGGTCATAATGTAATGGGTGATCAGTGTATATCAACTTCTTGGTGCATTGTTTTTGTCAGTGTAATAAAGAGAATCCAATAGTTTTCATTACTGATTGAAATGATTGGGAATTTTCAGACCCTAAAATGGTTATATAGTGTTTTAAAAGGTACTTTGACTTGAAATAATGGGTAGATGTTCCTTTTTTCGTGCTCCATAGAACCATCTCCATTAGGTTTCCACCAACATGAACACTTTAACCAGACAAATAATTCCTTAAATGTCCAAAAGGTTCTTTGAATTGTCATGGTTCTGTTACCACTTTATTTTACAACAACAATGGAGGAGCCATCTTTGTTTATTTTGTGCAGAACGTCCGGTGCAGCAGGGCAACTGCTGATCTAGATTAGATCCGCAGCGAATGAGCAGTGAGGGTGTCCAAATAAAATGAAGACAATGAGAATATAACAGTGTTACGAACACAACACAAAGATTGGAGTTTTGTGGGCGAGCATATAACTGAAGCAAAATGTTGGGTGCTTGGGAAGTGTCAGGATACACGTTCTGTTCCACTGGAGCTTCAGAACCAAGCTATTAACACCAATGACTAAGACCATGCTGGTGTCAGGGTACTAAAATAAATATTGCGTGAGGCTGGGATACCATGAATCGCAGTGTTTCTCATATGCATAGCTCTCCCAAGGCCATATATATCATTTTTAACCGGTTAGCAAAGGTACATTGTGCTCACAGCAGATTTCACTTCATTTGCGCCATCACCATTATACACTGTAATTGATTTGCTTTGATTATTTTGAACTGCAACAATAAATATGAAAATCAACTAAAAAGGTATATTAAAGTGTTTAAAGAGCCCAAACCCTGATTATTTCTGGTATTTTCATTGAGGTCCTCTTACAACATTTGTAGGGCTTTTAAGAAACATTTGTGATTTATTTTGAAATGATTATTTATCATGACTATCTTTTTATCCCTTAGAATTTAACAGTCCGTTTCTGCACTTTTAAGCCTCATATATAAGTTAAATTAGCAGTTCAGGTAAGACTTTTAAGGGTGCTTAAGAGACTATTGAGGTACTAGTTTAGAACCACTAACCCCTAATTAAAAAAAAAAGGAAATCTAGCCTCTTATTGACCTGCCGTTGCATTATTGCTGTGCAGCCAGTGAGCTTGGAGGAAAGAACCATCTACACACAAACTCTAGTATTGTAAAATTTATAATCGTGATGGTGTTGGACCCAAAGGTAACTCTCCATGAGCAGAGCTTGAAGACCAGTGTAATAGAACACTGTACTGGCACTGAATTGAGATTTTTGCTGATGTTGATGAATCTGTTGTACCTTTTATCAGCGATCAGTTGGTGAAGCCCTTAGTCAGCTCCCAACACGCCCTGGCAGGGTTATCAAAGGCTGCTGGACAGTGAATACCTGGCTCAGGTACAGTGAAAGCCACAACAGGGCAAAAATGTGGACCAGCAAGTTCTGATTCTCAGCTTGCGCCTCTGTCCTGTCTGCCCCCCAGCTGCATATTTAATCACCGTGGTCCCACTGAGTCATTCAGATGTGGGAAAATAGGGGAACATATGGAGGGGAAGCCCCTGTGGTTCAGTTTAATAAGAAAGAGGAATCTATGAACAGGCTTCAGTCACTCAGACGGGTTTTTACTCTTCTGCTGACCTGAGACTCGGGGAATGGCCAAACAAATGAAGCGCATCGATCGAAACTCGCAAGGGAGCTCTAATTGGAGAAACGAGCGCCTTGAACAAACTGCTTAAATACATTTACTCGACTGCAAATAAGACTAAAGGGCAGCAGCCTTCGCCTGAATCTGTTCACTTCTAGAGTGTCATGACTTCGGTGCTGAATGGACTCTTGGATTCTTGCACCTCCTCTCTTTTAGTGGGGCGATAAGGAACACCGTGTCCATGTGGTGCTCGTAGTGATACTGTGTACCAGTATGTGATGTTGGGAATAATGATGTGATTCAGTATCGTTGTTGTTTTACCTAATGCATCACATGGTCAAGTGATTGAACTGTATATTACACTGTAACATTTATTTAAAGTTACTTCAAAACCATTGGAAGCATTCAGCAGATATATAGACACATAAAACTTGGACAAACTCTTTTATTTTGATGGAAAATTGAGGGGCCTTAAAGGTTGTGGGGAGGAAGGTTATATGCCATAACGTTTGTACAACATAATTTGATACTTTAAATGCTAAGTACAGTATGCTTTAGCACAGTATGCTAAGCATGTTGTACTAAATACAAAATTACTAATTTTATACATACGATTATGATTTTTTTGGAATTAAATGAATGTGGGTTGCAATACGAAGTGTTTACGATCCTCAAGCTAATTTAACGTTCTGACACTTTTATCGATATTTAAATATGTTGACATTTGATCATTTCTTCTTTATGCTAAATCTCATGCCCTCTCGGTAGTGTGTATGAGAACGTGAAGGGGAGCAGAGTAGAGGGGTAGCTGAGAGCAGGGGGCGGAGCAGAGCGAGGGAGCAGAGCAAAGGTTATTTAAAAATATAAACTATGGCCCATGTCTCGCTATGTTTATATGCCGATATCAATATAAATACACACACTACGCGTATTATTCCTTCAACTACATAAATAAATGAAAGTACTATTTAACTGCTTAAATAAATCATGATGTAATTGCGCGTCAGGACCGCGAGCTGAGCGCTGTGGCTGCTACAGCGCAGTAGTTTTAAAGTGGGTTAAGAGCTGCGGTTCTCTTCACATCTCCAGCAGCCACAGCCAGTTCTCCTGCAAGCCTGAAGCAGCGAGGTTATGTAATAATCCTCTCCGTCTGATGACTAAAGTGATTACTCCAGCACCCAGCAGTTAAGGCGGCTTGTGAGGCTTGTCACACCTTTATTTGACTCGCCTGGTGAATGTTCTTTCCTTCGTACCCACCGAGCGCTAGAACATTCTAGAACTCTCACAATTAGGCTACGGCCCGTGTGTAGCCGGGACATCAAACCACCTGCAGATACATTAGGCCTACAGAGCTCTTTCATCATCAGGTTTGGATTTGCTGCAGCAGATTCTGAAGCTTTCAAACGATCATGTGACGATGTACTGGTTCTGAACTGGTTCTTACTTTCTCAGTCCTTATCAAGTCCAGTCTTTCTCAGGCTCCTCCTTGTTCGCCTCTCACAGAGTGAGTGCCGGCTGCTCCTTTATGCCACCGATGTGCTGCCTCGAGCAGCTTCGACTGTCCTGTGATCAAAAAACGAAGCTATATGAGGAATTTGTCTGTTTGCCTTTAGCAGCCGGAGTCCGAGAGGGCGGATAAACGTAGATTTAGGGTGTATTTATCAAGATGAGATTGGTGACCGTCCACGTCAGGTGTTTTCAGACCGTTTAAGGCTAGTATCTCCCATTCTGAACTAAAGAAAACTCCACACACGTCCATTAACTGAAACACATCCGATTTGGTGTGTTTAGTCAGAAACGCTTGTCACAGAGTTTTTATAGAAATGAAAGAAAGAAATACTCCCGCACTGCCTCTGTACTTTCTCTTTCTGTGCTCTATTTCGCACCATACTCCTTTAAGAGGAGGCGGCGAGCAGAAGGATCTGGAGGGATTGGTGACAGAGACTGGAAGGGCCGCGGCTGACTCACTGCAGCGCTCTGTCAGGTCCAGGCCCTGGAGGAATTGGTTCTTTTCTCCTGCAGAAGCCAGTATTAGTGCTTGGCCCAGTTTAGAACCCTGTGTGTGTCCACGTGAGTGCTTACCTCTGGCCCTTTACATCTCCAAGCACAACTGGGTTCAGTAGAGGCGGGCCGGGCTTTACCCCTCAGGGCCGGTGTTGTGTGCAGACTAAGCAGACAGCCAACAGTCCTCCTCCTCTGCAGCAAGAGTTAGACATTTCCAGCAAATACAGCAAAGTGCTTCAGCAAACAGAGATGATCAGAAGACTCCGGAGAGCCACTTACAGTGTTTATGGAGATGTGATTTTTCTCTGGGTTCACAGATTGGCAGGATTTTATTCATTTTCTCTGAATTTTAAGGACTATTTTTCGTTTATTTTCTGTTGCTGATGTTTGAAAACATTAAGATTCAGACCGTGGAGTCTCATCAGTATCATGCAATAAAATTCTGCAGACTTTCACTGAACTTTGGTGCAATAAGCAAATACTCGTAATTAAATAAAGTTTAATAGGTTAATAAAGTTTGCAGAGAAAAAAATGGCCTACAGTCTGTTATTACAGAACTACAAAGTGCTCCTGTGTGGTCAGTGGAGCTGATAAAATGGACAGTGAGTGTTTCAGTAAGGGGCACTGACGCTTGGTGTATCTAGGTACTGGAATTGTTGTAACCGCTGAGCCTCTACTGCCCTCATATGCAAACAAACCGTTTAAAACGCAAGCATAGTAAAATATCGGCTCGTGTGCCGTGTTGCAGCTTTACGTCTGACAAGGTCACAGTGACAGCTGCTCCTCTATCTGCTGAAGCTTTGTGGTTGATTCACTATGCAAATGGCATGCACTGCGAACCCTGAGGTGGCACTTCGGAAAACGTTCTGTAAGTGTTTTTCCCTTGCAAGAGCTCACGCTCTGTTTGAGAGATCTGACGGCTCACAGCCACCGTGGTCTGACCTGATGTGCCTCGGGTGGCAGCCCGAGGGGGTCTGAAGTTGGCTTCGAGTGGCAGTGGGTCACGTGTTCCGGAGTCTTTGAGGCTGGCTTTCTTCCTCAGACTCGGCTTATTCCCGCAGGCCGCGCTGAGGGGCCGTGTGACAGATGCTGCTCCTGGTGAATATGCCTTGCACAACAAGTCGTCAACTCCAGCATGAGTCGACAAGTCTGTGTGTGTGTGTGTGTGTGTGTGTGTGTGTGTGTGTGTGTGTGTGTGTGTGTGTGTGTGTGTGTGTGTGTGTGTGTGTGTAAGTAACTGGTGAGCCATCTCCCCCTGCTGCTTGGTCCTGGCGGCTGGTACCAGCTGGGCTCATTAACACAGTTCTAAGGCACGTGCCGTCTGTTCCCACAGACCTGTCCGTACAGAGCGATTTTTTTTTTACTCTGTATTAAGTCTGGGTGTACAGTGTTCCCAACCCTGGAGGCACCTATTACCTGCACATTTTAGTGGTGTTTCTGCTCCCAGCACACTGGATTCAACTAATCAGCTTATTATCAAGCTCTTTCAGAGTTGCTGGGGGTGTGTTAGAGCAAGGAATCTATTAAAATCGCAGGACAGGGGGCTGTAATGTGTCTCTCAAGTCAGTTTTAGAAGCTTAAACCATTACTACTGCGTGACAGTGTGTAACTTTTACACCGTAGTAGGGAGGGGAGTCTAGCTGCTCATTCACAACAGCAATAACAGAGCTAAAGTTTTTTCGTGAGTCGCGTCGCCGGACCTGTCCCTGACTGAAAATGTATGGATGGATTATCACAGGACACCATTAGGAACCTAGGCGTCTGGCATGTTGCGTTGAACCCAACAGTCGTACTGAGAGACACGACTTATATATGTGTAGATCAATAATTATGAATCATATCACTCTAAATTTGTTATTATTTATTATTATATCTTCCTTCCCAACAGCAGTGTAATCCCACACTTCCTTCTGGGTGAAACTATGTTTTTAAGGATGAGTGCATTTTGTCCCCGTTAAAACATACTCCCATGTGTGTCACATGAGATACATTACTCCGCCCTCTCCAGTCTCTGACGTGGAAATAATATGGAGAACTCAAACACAGAGCCAACTGAGCAACTTCCAAAGGAAAACGTTGCATCTGTTGTTTATTAATCGTTCAATATAAAAAATAAAATCGTCCAATATTCCGTTAATCGTGATACTGATTTGAACTGTACTGTAAGGAATAAGCTTCTCTCAGGGTTTTTCAATTCACCGTGACTGTTAGCTGGTGCAGTGATCAGAGTGGAGTAGTACGGGGAGACTGTAGTACTGTAACACTGTAGAAGTTTTCCGGCTGTGTTTGGAAACGCTTGCAGGATGATGCTGTTCTCTGTTCTTTGCTGTCGTCTTCGTGTTCATTCCAGCTCTTTGTCATTGGGAATGTGTCAGAGATATTGGGTGCGGTCACCTGGCTGCTGGCTGGTGTTTTTCCCTGACTCATTACACTGTGTGTGTGTGTGTGTGTGTGTGTGTGTGTGTGTGTGTGTGTGTGTGTGTGTGTGTGTGTGTGTGTGTGTGTTGGGGAGAGGGGGGTATTAGGTCAGCAGGGTCCCACACTGCCTAAATAGCTAAAGTCCTGCTCCTTACCTGTATTTCTGACCAGTAAATGTCATTGTTTCAAGCAAACGAAGTCCATAAACAGTCTGTATTTATAGGCACCTACTGAGGAATTAGGTTTGACGGAGACGGTATCAGTGGACACTCGAGGATCAGGTATTGGTAGAAAAGCGCGTCCCTGTTAGTTCCCTCTCTTACTATAGGATTCTTGTGGGTTAGTATCACATGCAGCGAATATGACCTCGCTGACCTTTGTCTCTCCCTTTTGTGTGTGTGTGTGTGTATGCGCGCATGTGTCTGTGTGTGTGTCGCAGTGATCCTGGCATCTCAAAGCACCCACGTGTTGGCAGCAACACACATTATGTAACCAGACAAAAGCTTGCCTAGCCAGTGCAGAAATCTCTGCTTGTGTTTTCTTTTTTGGACCAGTGCTTTTGAACAGCTTCATCAGTGGCTCTGCCTGAAACCCACCAAACACCTCGCAAGACCATTAAAACAAACACAGTGTAAAAGACTGATGTGCCAGTTTACTGTTCATACGCTCATCCCGAATAACACACCTTCAGCGTGGCATGTTCCTGCCTTTCACCGTCTGGCTGTGGTCTCTTTTTTTAAGAACGCAGCATTTTAACACACTAATCTGCCTTGTTAAAGCATCTTTATGAGATGTTGTGAAGTGTTGCAATCAGCCTTGGCGGATAAAACTAGGGTGTGATGGAGTTGGACATGTTAACATAGCCAAAACACACCTGCGTTGCTATAGAGCACTTGCACTTTCTCCAAGCTCCGGGCTGACCTGGCCCGGTTTTACTGCACCCAGAGTCGCTGTTTTATACCAGTCTTTACTTTCGTAGCTTAAAGAAGTAGCTAAACCAAATGACCTTGTGACCGATGGATGAAAGCTGCCAGTGCTAACAGTAGGGGTGTTACGGTGTACAAGTCTTGGTTCGATTCACACTGTGGTTTGGAGCCTGGAGTGACAGGATAGAAGCCCATACGACTAATGTAGGTTTTCATTCATTTCTTTTCAGCAGTCTTTTAAGTGACACATAGTGCTGTATATCAGGCCCCTGAGGTCGCTGGTGCAGCTAGTAGTGTGTTAATTAAACATTAATAAACTTTAGCACAACTGTCCAAATACCAACACAACGGTGCTGTGTTGGACCATCTGACTGTCTGGGAATTCACTAGGACTGGGCTGGGGGGACCAGAACAGGCTGTGGCCACCTTCTTCTGGTAGGCCGTCTTCGAACCACCAATGTGAAAGCCGAGTCAGCTTTGATGTTGCTCTTTAAGGTTCCTGAGTGGAACTGTTTGGTTCTGGATTATGTTTTTTGCTGGTGTTGCTCTTTAAGGTTCCTGAGTGGAACTGCTTGGGTCTGTACATGTTTGCGTTGGTATGAAATAAAGTTCATTTAGGTTTGAAAAGCAAGTCCTGTGATTTTATCAAGAAGAGCTAATTATGGGCTGTAGCGCCTCCTGTTGGCCGATGTGGCTCAAACTCGGCAGTTAACATCAACACACCTCATTTCAAACAGCCAATAATGCAGCACTGCTGGGACAACTAGATAATATGTCCTCTAACAAGACACATGTGCTGACTAACACTGCTGATTTATGGGGGTAACGGGAGGGCCATGCTCTCTGGGACCCTTGGTTGTGGCTTAACCATAGATCTGGATCTTGGACCTGCTGTGATTGGGCCAGCGTTTAGACAGCTGCACCACTCGGGAGCGATAGCAGTTGCCAGTTGTTTCAAGAGATGTTGTGTTTTCAATCACTTTAACAAGAGACGGTGTGATGCCTACTCAGCGTGACCCCTCTAATGAAAGTCCAGGTTTTCTGACTCAAAAATTGCTGATGTAAGTTTCGGCGCGTTCCCTGAGTGTGTAAAGCTGTAAGAATTCATGTCAACAGTCTGCACCTGGACAAAGTGTGTGTGTGTGTGTGTGTGTGTGTGTGTGTGTGTGTGTGTGTGTGTGTGTGTGTGTGTGTGTGTGTGTGTGTGTGTGTGTGGTTCTTGGTGAATTGAAGATTATGTGGCTGATCCTAGATCAGCACTTTTACTACGAGGCGCTTGATAAAACCAGAGCCTGTGAAAGCCACTGCCTTGCCTTTTATGTGTTTTTAATTCCTGTGCTTTCTTTGAACATTCTTACTCGCCCGGGCCAACACCCGTGCTTAATCACCTACCCTGTTCCACCCAGCAGACCAGCTTTTCACTACACCAGCCGGCTCCTCAGCCACCCTGCCCTGGCCTGCCCCTTCAAAACCCATGCTGAAAACGCAGTAATCCGGTGCATTAGATTGCATGTGCGTGTGTCCATTTTCCGTACTTAGATATTTGGTTTGTTTATGGTTACTTACATTAGAAATGCAGAAGAGGGCAGAAGTATGCAAAGGTATGTTTGGAGGAAGTTGGTGCAGAATTGTATGAAAGTCACCTTTTCAGCTGTTAAGCGTGGGTCTGGATTAGGCCTGTCTTCATAATTAATTATTTGGACCATATACTTATTATAATAATATTATTTAACATCATTATTTCTGCCATTTTCAAACAAAATGCACTGTTCAGAATAGATCTGGGGTGTTGAGTCATGGAATGGATCATTTTCCAATCAGCAACAAAAGGAAAAAATGAAGACAAACGTTACTCTCCACTGACGGACCACAGCGATGGGTAGAGTGACCTGCTCCACAGCGTGCTCTTCTATTGGCTGTGCTTGTCTATAGAGATGGCAATCTTTGCTTTCACAACTGTGTAGTGTTACAGTGTTACATATAGGACGTAAGCTGACTGGACAAAAATTCTGTCAAATTTCAGGATGTAGAGTGTTCGGAATTCGTCAGCGCCTTCCCTGGTTTAACTTGCTGTTCCGGGTCGTCCCACGGATTTTCAAGAAGGTTCACATCTGGAGATTTTGCTGATTTCATTCAGCCAATCACATCTGCAGCCTTGTGAATCTTTGAAGGATAGGAATGTTATGTTCCTCAGTAAGATGATCATCAAAAGGCAAAACCTGGTTGTCCAGCAGCTCCTTGTAGGCATCGTGCTTCCAATTTCCACATCAATCAAAATACGATAATTAAACACCCCCAGAACGACACGGTGCCTTTTCCAGCTTGAACCGCGGATTGCATGCAGTCTTGAAAAGCTTCCTGAGGCGAACATGATGCTGAGCATCATTCACATGCAGACGGAAACCAGATTCATCTGAGCAGAGAACACGTTTCCAGTCACAAACAGTCCAGTTTTGTGTCTCTTTGTCCAGTGTTGTCAGTAGAAGTAAGCAAAGGCCTCTTGCATGCATTCTGGGTAGTGGTCTGCAGTTTCCAGAGTGTTGGTTATGAAGGACCTGCATTTCATTGGTTTGTCTTTTTGCCCAATCCTGAGGAGAATTTCCTGCCAACTGGGATTTCTGCCACTGCTGGTAGACCTGTGAGCGTACAATTTGATACACCTGCAAAGTCAGCTACACACTTCACTCTGTGGCCTTTGGCACCCAAATGTGATCACTCCTTTTTGACCCATTTTCCATGCCCCAAACAAGACATTCACTGCACTGTTCCACCTCTGTTCAGTCTATGAATCATGTTGCACACCCCACAGGTATTTATATAAGTTACTTCCACCTTAAACATGCACGGTAACAGATTGTTTCGTTCAGGGAGCTTATATTATATATGTGCTTCTATAAGAAAACAGGTAAAACCAAGTTTTTGTGTGTGTGTGTGTGTGTGTGTGTGTGTGTGTGTGTGTGTGTGTGTGTGTGTGTGTGTGTGTGTGTGTGTGTGTGTGTGTGTGTGTGTGTGTGTGTGTGTGTGTGTGTGTGTGTGTGTGTGTGTGTGTGTGAGATGCCACTAAATTGGCAGAGGTAGCAGTTTTCTCCAAGTCTCTCTCTGTTCTCTCAGAAATCGGTTACGGCACAGTTGCCAGATAGTGAAGCAGCGTCTGAAAGCACTCCCTCCCTGAAAAGGCCCTTTATGGAACTTCTCATCTCTTCATGACACGGCTAGCTGCATGCCTTTTGTCTTAGAAGAAAGAGAGAGAGAGAGGGAGTGAAAGTGGGAGCGAAGCAGAGAGTGAGTGACAATAATGAGAAAAGAGGGAGAGGAGGAAAAGGGAGAAAGGTGTGAGTCATGAGGCATCATTCCGAATCTGAAACAGAGGCTGAAGCTGTTTGAGATGGCACCATTGGCAGTCAGTGAAGGTCACGAGTTAAGGTCCAGAAAGTAAAAATCCAACGGTTGTCCAAAGAACCAATGAGCAGAACTTTACTAAAGTTAGAACCACCACAGCCGAGCCACCCATGCATTTGGAACAAAGTCCTGGACCAGAATTGCCATCTCCAGCCACCAGAAAACACAATAAAGCTTCGGCAGAACTTCTACTGGTTTGAGTGATGTTAGAATCATTGCAGTCGAGAGATTCAGTCCAATCAGTGTAAGATTGACTCTTAGAATCCAAGAGCTGCAGTTACAGGCTGTTTTCTAGGTTTTGTATCTCGGATCAGAGTAACCTACAGACACGGTTTTTGTGGTTTCATATAATAAAGTAATCCAACTTGGTAAACATTTAAAATTCACTTGTTTCCAACTGATCTACAGGGGTTGGACAATGAAACTGAAACACCTGTGATTTTATTGTGGGAGGTTTCATGGCTAAATTGGAGCAGCCTGGTGGCCAATCTTCATTAATTGCTCATTGAACCAGTAAGAGCAGAGTGTGAAGGTTCAATTAGCAGGTAAGAACACAGTTTTGCTCAAAATATTGCAATGCACACAACATTATGGGGGACATTCCAGAGTTCAAAAGAGGACAGATTGTTGGTGAACGTCTTGCTGGCGCATCTGTGACCAAGACAGCAAGTCTTTGTGATGTATCAAGAGCCACGGTATCCAGGGTAACGTCAGCACCACCAAGAAGGACCAACCACACCTAACAGGATTAACTGTGGACGCAAGAGGAAGCTGTCTGAAAGGGATGTTCGGGTGTTAACCCGGATTGTATCCAAACAATGTCATTCCCAAGAGGAATTGACGCTGTATTGGTCACAAAAGGAGGCCCTAGAACACCATACTAATCAATTATTGTGGTCTAAAACCAGGTGTTTCAGTTTCATTGTCTAACTCTTGTAAATCCCAGTTTAAATGCCACAGCAGCCGTCCAGTCCATGTTTACAACTCTGTCCATGTGTACATGCTCTACCCTACACGCAGACTCTGACTGACCAGAAAGAGATGGGCGTGGGATGATGTCACTGACCCATATAATGCATGGTACCATGTTATCTTCAACCAGAACATGCATAACCTTTCTAATGGGAATGTAATCAGATACAGGTGTTCGAAGGGCTGTTATTCTACTTCATGGATTATTTTAGTTGTTATTAACAGTTTGGATTAATAACAGATTATCAGATACGTGTAAACGTGGGTCTTGATGAGAGAATGTTCAGAAAATACTCGTTCTCACTTTCTGGACCTGAATTCACCAAGGACCTTCAGCAGAGCTTCATCAGGGACTTCTCTCACACCAACCACACACTCTTTAACTTCTTCCCAAATGGGAGGAGATACAGGAGCATCTGGGCCAAAACCAGCCGGCTCAGGTCCAGCTTCTCCCCATATTCAATCACTCTGCTGGATTCCACAACCCACCTCTGATACTCTTGCTCACACTGCCCTCACCAGACTCAGCTCTTATTAATCATTAATCATAGAATCCTCTTATAGATACCATACCTGTCTTCAGCTCACGTGTTCACACATAACTGCAGAATACATCACAGCTCCATACCTATAGTCCAGATCTACATTTATATTACATATTTACAATCATAATAGTAGCACATATTAGAATATGATCTGTCTGTGTGTATATACTTATATACAAATACATATTTTATATACATGTAGTTTTTAAACTGCATATTTAAATACCCTGCTTCACACTCCTGCTATGTACTGCACTTTTGCACGGTTCAGTTTATTTGCACTATTGCTGCTATTTGCACTTCTGGGTCGATGCTGGCTGCGTTTCATTGTTTGTATTTGTCCTGAATAATGATAATAAAGTTGAATCTCTAATCGGTTGGTTTCAGTGTTGTTAGAATGATGTCATTTCCGGGGTGCAGTCGTCCCTTGCGTTTGCCCTGCTTGTCATGTTTGCTGATTGTCCAGATTAGAATTTTATTGACTTGCTGCAGTCGTCCTCACCTCTGGTCCACAGACTGCTGCCGTGGTCTTCTACTGATGCTTCTCCTGTGCTTTGTAGCTTCATCTACCTTGCCAGTGCCGATAGACCTGCTCTGCTGAACCTTTAATCTTTAGTTGCCATAGCTGCATTGCCGATGATATCCTGTGTGTGTGTGTGTGTGTGTGTGTGTGTGTGTGTGTGTGTGTGTGTGTGTGTGTGTGTGTGTGTGTACACAGGTTGAGTGGACTTTTTTATATGGATATTTGCATTGTTCTAGTCAAGATTACAAGGCCTTTGTGTGCTGACTCTTCATCTGGCCAGCTCTTTGAGCTCTGAGTAGAGAGTACAGTGAGAGACCCAGCAGCAGTTGAAAATGCAGCAGTTGTTTAAATGTTAGCGTGAGTTGATTGTAATGGATAATTTTACGCCGTTGTATCAGTCAGGAGCTGGCACTTACGTCGTTGTATCAGTCAGGAGCTAAGTACGATGTTGAACTTTCTGTAACCATGCCAACATAAATAAAGTGGCATGCAAACATATGGGCACCCCTGGTAAAAAGGACTGTTACTGTGACCAGTTAAGCAAGTTGAAATGGTCTCCAAAACGCATAAAGATGAAACACTTTTCAACATTGTAATCAACACCAGTATATTCTCAGACCTTCATTAAGTGTCCCAAAAAACAGCAGCCATGGGTTCCACTAGCAGCTGCCTAGCACTCAGAGACCTAGCATCAGAGAAGATAAAGAGCAGTGGTGTGTTTGTTATTCTTTGTATGGTCTTTAGGGGTATGTAGGAAATCCCCCAGATGTTTGAATGTTGTGTGCAAATCAGTTATGTGTTATGGACCTGGGTCATCACAGAGCTGGAGCTCTAACATGACAGAAGCTCTGTGATGTTGACAGTTAGGAGAAAAGCTAGTCAGTTCTTGGGGATGTCTGTGTTCTGGCATTACGTTCTTAAAAAAAGCAAGATGTTTACCATGACCATTTCTATGCCATCCTGTGGACTTTACAAATGAGCAGGCTTTTATTGTGCATTTCACTCTGTTGAGATTAGCGCCCCCTACTTGGAATGACCAGGATTACAGTTTTGGTGTATTAATTGTGCAGTAATACACTAGTGGTCTTCCTCTACTGTGGGTTTTGGTGTGGTGTGCTGCAGCTGTAGGCAGAAGGCCAAACCATATTGATTTCTTCAAAGTCCTGATACTAAATTATTTGTATTACCACAAAAATATTGATGTCTTACAGATGATTTGACTAATAGTTAATTATGTATTTACTGAGCAGTTAGGTGATGATGGACTATGTCATGTTGCTGCATTCGTTACACTGATGAAAGATCTATTTCTCTGTAATGCTGATCCAGAAAGATTTGGATGAAATTTCTGCTGCATTTGATAAATGATTATTTTTATTTGTGTTTGGGTTTGAGTTTGATGGTTCTGATCAGGCATATCAGTCAGTGCTTAAATGACATGGTCTGCATTTAACTGCTGCTAATGCAACGTCATTGAAGAGATCAATATTCTTGAAGGACAATGCTGATGGCCAGTTCTGTTATAGCAGCTAAGGTCATTTTCACACTTGAAAGTCTGGATCAAGGTCCTTGTTTTTGTTACCTGAGCGCACTTAAGAGCGCACTTATGTCCTGTCTTCATCACCTACGTGAGCTGTGTCTTCCTACACTTGACATTGGTGTTTAGAGCAGTGCATGTCAGACTAGGGCTGAACAATTTGACTTGAAACTTGTATATCTCGATGTACTTGACTAATTCTGCCTCTCTGCCAGAAGCCAACACCCTTCGGGAGAAAACGTGTCACACATGATGGATTCCCTTTATATTCCTGTAGTTTCTGCTCATAAATAATGGTTCATCTGCAGGTACAGAAGTTACAGGAATCGAAGGTGTGGTCTGTTGCACCCACACTGCTACATGATGTGCATGCATGCAAAGGGGATTGAAACGCCAGCAGTTGTTTTGCACTTACTATTGTTTGATTGGTGTCAACTTCCTGTAATTGGTCTGAAAGTGTGAACCATCAGCACTGCAAACAATCTTGTACCACCTCTATTGTGGTCCACAGCACGTTTCACACCTGCTTTTTTGGTTCGGACCAAACTGAAAGGCCAGCAATTGTAGGTGTGAAAGGACCATAACACATATCACAACTAACCAGCATTGTGCCAAGTGATTGGAAGGGGGGCAGTTATGCCTGCTGAGTCTCCTGGCAAATGGATTATTGTGGCATCACCAGGGATTGAGCCTGACAATGTCTAGGTGATTGGACCAGCACATAGACAGTTGTACCATTCTGGAGCCAAATAGGATGGAGAACTTTATTCATCTTAAAAAGTGGCATGCAAAAGTTTGGGCCCCCCGGGGTCAAAATGACCCTTACTGTGAACATTTGAAGATAAAACGACCTCAGAGAGGCATGAAGTTCAATATGAAACTAAAGTAATACCATGTTATTGTTTAAATTGTTAAAGGTAGAGTGAATAAAGGAACAGCAGGCGAGGGTTCTTCTAAGCAGCTGCCTAGCATGCAGAGACCCAGCCTTGGAGAAGGTTAAAAGCAGGGGTGTGCTGGTAGTTTCTTTGTACGGTGGTTATGGGTATGTATGAAAATGTACCAGCAGTTTCAATGTTAGTGTGAGCAAATCGTGAACTTCAAACACTGTTGACTCTTCATGTGAAAGCAAATTTGTCATAACCAAAACAGAGCTGTAAAGCTGTTTAACAGGGAATGCTGCATTCTAGGGCCACATCTCACGGTGACGGGATGGTGGTCCTGTCATTCAGACACTGATTTATAGAGTTCTAAGTAGCTCATGTATTCTGCAGCACTATATCTGTGGCACCTTAAATTTTTTTGAAGATGTAGACATTTGAATGATGTGAAACACACACACACACACACACACACACACACACACACACACACACCAGTGTGTTGAAAATGGTGTGTTTTTTATTGTGAATTTGTTTTCCACAACACAGACTGTATTATTGAGCTATGCTGGAGCGCCACAACAGTGATCATGGGGGAGACATGTGACTAAAGGAGTCAATGGAGCTCCAGTCATGCACACATATGGCATGCTGTGCCAATGCCTGAGAATGGGGTCAGTGAGGGCTGACTTTTTGTTTCTTTTTTAATTTAGCTAACGGGTCTCTCTCTCTTCCGGTCTCTCTCTCTCTCCCTCTCTCTCTCTTCCACTCACAGGTGTGGTGGTATTCAGAAGGAGACTCGCTCTCCTGTTTTCCGCTGCCCTGATGTCCCCCTGCAGCGCTGTTGCTTCATGATCACATGACCTTGGATATGGACGCAGTCCTGTCCGACTTTGTCCGCTCTACAGGAGCCGAACCTGGACTGGCCAGAGACTTGCTGGAGGGTGAGAGAGGCCGACTGTGGTTGTACATTTCGCTTTTCATTAGGGTAGTGGGTGACGATGGCACTGGAATAAAGCAGGCCCTGCTTTTCAGCTGCTCCAAACATTCCTCTCTTGGACCAACATCTAACAACATACTACAATACACACTTATGAAGGCTGCCAGAACAACACAGTTAAAACCATAACCTGACTACCTGACCGGCCACCTTAAGTTCTACTGCTAAATCATCCCCCTCCCCATGACACACTGACTAACCTAGTACTTACTACTACTTACCAAGTACTTTAAACTACTATTACAACACTTCTCTTAGTTTGCATGGCTGTCCCTGGAGGACCCCACCCTGGTTTCCTTTAAACACATGGACATTTATCTTCATGTGAACAATAATCAGACACAAGTTAGAACACCTCCACATTTATCACTACTTAATGTCTAAAATTAGCACCCCAGCTGCAAAGGATTGGACCATCTTAGAGAGGTCGTAGGAGGACCCTGTCTTATTTGAACCTAAGACATTAGTTTGGTTTGCTCTTGATTGTTGAAGTGAGTGACACCCCAATGGGCAGATCCAGAGAGCTCTCTGAGACCTTCAGGAAGAAGTTTGTAGTTGCAGAGGAGTCTGGGAAGGAGTGATGCAGTTATACCACCGTTATCTGATATTGTTTGAAAGAAGATCAAATATTAATGTGTCCTCGATGTTTTCACATGACCGTAGCTTTACAATCACATGTTGTACTTCTGCGGATCTGAGTGAAACATCATGGGCTAAACTCCCCTTCAGTCCACTGCCTGAACCTACCAAGTGAGTTCCACAACATGTACGAGTTCAGAAGCCAGTCAGTTGAGTCCTCCGAACTGAATGTACGCAGTGAGGTAAAGCCAGGACAAACCAGACACATGTTGCCTAGCAACGCTCCTTGCAGATAAGCATATGAGTTTAAAAATATATTGTCCTGCAGCATGCACAG
Source organism: Acestrorhynchus altus (assembly GCA_034509495.1). Taxonomy (NCBI): domain Eukaryota; kingdom Metazoa; phylum Chordata; class Actinopteri; order Characiformes; family Acestrorhynchidae; genus Acestrorhynchus; species Acestrorhynchus altus. Next base: position 5,761,473 of record CM067503.1, on the reverse strand, counting down.
GCAGCGCACGCACCGCAGAGCACTGCTCGGATCAGACACATGCGCCGGACATGTTGACATTTGGTTAATTTTCAAACACCAGTCCCCTCCCCCAACTCTTTGCTGATGTGTGTGTGTCCATGTGGTTCTGCAGTTTGTTTAACATTAACTGTGGATCACTAACCCCTAAAAATGAACATGACTGTCCTGTCTGCTCCTCAGGTAAGAACTGGGACCTGACTGCTGCACTGAGCGACTTCGAGCAGCTGAGGCAGGTGCATGCTGGAACCCTGTCCTACTCATTTCCGGAGGAGAGGGACCAGGCCACACTGGAAAAGGACATGGCCAGGGTGGGCCGGCCTCTCCTGCACCGTCAGGACGAAGTGGTGCAAGGTACGGCCACACTGCTCCCTGCTGCCTGCCTGTGCGAAACAACATACTACCGAGACCCTTCTTTCTCATTTTACACACTGTTTCTCAGCTTTAATTACAACTCTTTATATTATGAATGCACAGTTAAGGATGTTTATGCACAGGTCGGACTTAGGTGATATGGTGTTTATCGTTATCCTCACTAATTGCAGCATAACATTCTCATAAGCAGTGCTTAAAGACATTCGCGGCAAAGAAGGGGTGCTTATTCCTGCTTCTTTAGACGTGCATTTGAATCATGTTATACTTGTAGGAGAATATAGAGTAAGAAGCCTTGCTCATGGACACTTATTGATGTAGTGTTATTTGCCTGACAGGGGAATCGAAGCCTAGTCTGCCACAGGAAGGGCAGTGTTGTTTGCCTCTACACTGTAATCTCACAGGTTTTTAATCAATGCCGTGTGCGAAAGGCTAAATAACAGTAATTCATACTCACAGAACATTGTGCGCATAGATGAAGGAAATGGCCCAAACTAAAGCTTGATCATTTAGCAAAATCTCCTGACTTTCTTTCATTAGTGCAGGTGTAACACTGCAATTAGATATTATGATCAGAGGTGTCACAACGCAACTTTTTAAAAGCACCCTAAGGCAATATCACCATAAAGTATCAGCTCCAGAATCTTGTTGATGGTACTCTGGCTTCATATTGCAGGATATGAAATGTCATGTAAGACTGTGCTATAATTTCTAACTCGATTCATACAAAAGGAAAATTTGCATCTTTCACACTCAGTTTATACCTGTGCAGTATCACAGTCTTCAGTACACAGTGTGCATTATTAATATCCACATGCTGGATCTTTGAATATCATAATATACAGTGTGTTGCGGAACAGTAAACCATCACAATGTCCGTTGTTGTTTTCCAATATCACGCCTACTGTGAGTCTCTTGAGGAACTGGGTTGAGAGGCCGAAACGTTATTCCAGCACTGCGGAATGCTTTGAAACCTGTGTCATATTAGTGTAAAATCCTGTAGTACTACTCTACTGCCTCAGTCCACATGCTTCTTTAACTTCAGATGCCGCTTCTGTATCTCTCAGTTTGTCCACAAATGCATGTAAAAGTGAATTACAGGCACAAGCTGTAGGGAGAGCCGAGAAGCCAAACATCTTTTCTCAAAATGCTGCTTTGAGATGAGCACCAACGTGTCCATGACACTCAAACTGTTCAATCACGGTCAGTTTGACCCCAACATGAAGAGGACTGCAGCTAATAACATTAGAGATGTTATAGGAATTGTGGACCAATGCAGATAGCCAATAGTGTTCATGCACCTGTTCAGTGATGATGTGATAAACTGTAATAAATATCCACAGAAGGTAGAATTTGAGACGACACCTATCTGAATAATCATTATGGAGGTGTATAAGGTTTATTTCTATAATAAATTCTAAAATACATTATATTCTTATTCTTAGTTATATGTTAAAAATGCAGCATTGATCTTTTTATACATATATGGTTTTGTTTCTCTCTCTTCATATATTTGAATGTATTGAAATGATCATTATTCATCTTGTTGCATAATCTACTAATGATTAGAGTGTGATGTATGACACGAATGTGCCGCAGTGGGGTGTGCTTGTTGTTTTAAACTTGTGTTAGAGCGCTGCATCCCGATGATAATAGAATGCCTGTTCTCTGTGATGAAGGGCAGCAGCGACGAATGACCCACTGCATCATATGCCTGTGTTGTTTTGTAGCCACGGAAAAGCGTCTGTCGCGGGGAATCTCCCATGCCAGCTCCACAATTGTGTCTCTGGCCCGCTCACATGTCTCCAACACAGGCAGCAGTGGCAACACTGAGCCTCTCCTGGACACGCCCCTCTGCACCTTCCAGCTGCCCGACCTCACAGTTTACAGGGACGACTTCCGCAGCTTCATCGAGAGAGACCTCATTGAGCAGTCTATGATGGTGGCCCTGGAGCATGCAGGTCAGTCTCCTCTGAAGGGAAAAGTAGTTCATGATGTCAACAGTGGAAGAACCTGAAAGTGGTCAAACGCTAATGTTTGTGTGCAGGCCGGCTAAACTGGTGGACAAAGTTGGGTTCTGGCTATCAGAGCTTGTTGCCTTTGGCTACGAGTGGAGATGGAAACTGTCTCCTCCATGCTGCCTCTCTAGGTGAGTGTCTTATCTGCCTGCACACTTTCTTATTCATTCTGATGTTGGGACTCACTCAACCTGTTGTTGTGACAGCTACCATGATGGATCAGCTGTCCCCACAACTAGGACAAACATTTTGTAAAATGAAGCTGAATATGGTTTAGATAAACACCTTCTTCAATCTCTCGCTTCTGTGTAGGTATGTGGGGCTTCCATGACCGTGATCTGATGCTGAGGAAGTCACTGTACTCGTTGATGGAGCACGGCCAGGAGAGGGAAGCACTGAAGCGCAGATGGAGGTGGCAGCAGACCATGCAGAACAAAGAGGTCGGTGCTGGCCCGTGCTCATAATTATATTTGAACACTGTATGTCCAAATGTTTAACCCCCTTCTAATGAAGGCTTTCAGCCACATTAAGCTGCACCCATTGCTTACACAGATGTCCAAATGCACGCTGGTCTAGACCCTGTAGACTAGGAGTGCTGCCAATAGAAGAGGACTCTTTGGAGCAGAAAAACATGAACCTGTTGGCATCATGCCTAATGCCATGTGTGGGCTGGAGGGGTATAAAGCCCCCCAGCATTGAGCTGTGGAACTGTTCTCAGGAATGATGGTGTTCCATCCAGTACTTGGGTTGGGGAGATTGGGATGAGATGGGATGGTGAACATCATGACCTCAGTAACACTCTTGTTGCTGGAGGTGTCCCAATACTTATAGTGTATATAGTGTAGATTTGTGTAGCTATATGTTGACCTGCTGATCTATTAATAATAATAATATAATAATAATAATAATAGTGACCTGTTTTGTCAATGGTGAACATGTCTATTAACATTCATTCCTCTCATTGCTCATTTCTGTACAGTCAGGGTTGGTGTACACCGAGGAAGAGTGGCAGAAGGAGTGGAACGAGCTCTTGAAGCTGGCCTCCAGTGAGCCCAGGATACATTACAGCACCAATGGCACCAATGGGTTAGTTCACCTAAACAATGAACCACTTACCAGTTCCTGTCTCTTCTTTTCAAATCAACCACCAATAAGAGCTGGTACAGAAAGGTTAGGTGAACATCTGAATGGAATGCATTCGTGGTGGAGATCATGGATGTTGACTCAAGACCAGGAACTAGATTTTGCAAAATTAATATAACCTCAAATAAGGCTTAAAATAAGGGATATTAATGACCATGTTGGTCTACTGCTTTTATTAGTGTAGTAAACCAGAACTTAAAATGTCTTTGTGCGTCTCTGTTGTGCAGGGTGGAGTCACAGGAAGAGCCAGTATATGAGAGTCTAGAGGAGTTCCACGTCTTCGTGCTGGCTCATGTTCTCCGCAGACCTATAGTGGTGGTGGCCGACACCATGTTGAGAGACTCTGGAGGAGAAGGTATGATAAACACATTGCACACTGTTTTTCAGTTCCAGCTCTGCCTTTTATTAGGCAGTCTATGGGAGCAGCCGTGGTCTGGTGGTTCAGGAACCTGCCTTGTGACTGGAAGGTTGCTGGTTCGAAACCCTGAACTGGTACTCTATGTGGACCAAAGTATTGGGACACCTGCTCGTTGTTTCTTTTGAAAAACAGTTTATCCTGCTTTTGTTGCCATCTCCTGCGGTGTCTACTGTCCCGGAAACACTTTCTACTAGATTTTGGGGAATTCCTGTGAGGATTTGATTGCATTCAGCAACAAGAGCGTCATTCCAGAGAACCCATTTCCATTTCTGGGAGGCTTTATACCCCTCTAGCCCACATCTGGCATTTGGGATGGTGCCATTAGATTCATGTTTATCTGCCCCAGATAGTCCTATTCTATTGGTAGTACGTCTCTACAGGGACAAGACAAGCTGTGTGTGTGTGCGTGTGCACATCTGTGTCAGCAATTTGTGCCGCTTAAAGTAGCTGAATTGTATAGCTGTGCATGGATATTTGGAATTTTTCATTTAAAGAAATATTTGGAAAGTATACTTTCAGTGAAATTATTAATAATGTAATTTTTTAATGAAAGTGTCACAACTGAACGCTCGCTTTAATTGTATTATTTAATTTAACTCCATTTTTACTTTTCTGTCACTGTTGTCACGTGACTGTAAAGTACTTTTGAGCTGCTTTTTGAATGAACCTGCTATATAAATGAAGATGCTTTGTCTTTGTATAATTTCTTCCTTTAAACCTTTCCAGCTTTTGCTCCAATTCCATTTGGTGGGATTTATCTACCCCTAGAGGTACCGGCTAACAAGTGTCACCGTTCACCGCTGGTCCTGGCCTATGACCAGGCACATTTTTCTGCCCTGGTTTCAATGGAACAGAAGGACAGCTCCAAAGAGCAAGGTAGAGAGGTGGACATTTTTTAACTGCAGGAAACTTCATCAGGGTGTATTTATAACAGCAAACTTCAGCTCAGTGACCACATTCAGGAGTGAATATTTAAGTCTAGACACTGATTATTGTACTCTTTTATTGTGTGAATGCTGCATTTGATACGCTGGTATTTGCAGAATACTGTACTCATTTGATCACCATTACATACTTCATGATGTAATAAAAACATCCCGGTCAACACATGAATGTGTAATACTTTGCAATAAGGGTGCATTAATTAACAACGTTTATGGCAGTAATACATTTTACTGAATTGTTTAATAAGGTCTTAACTAATTATTAATTGATATAATTTAGAAAATATCATCACAACCGAGCAGGTATTATGTGGGCGGTGGGTCATTCTCAGCACTGCAGTGACACTGACGTGGTGCTGCTGGAGTGTTTAAACTACTTGGTGTCACTGCTGGACTGGGAACAGTCCACCAATCAGAAATATCCAGCCAACAGCGTCCTGTGGACAGCGTCCTGTGAGAACTGATGAAGGACTAGAGGATATATATATATAATGACTCATTTAGTAATGCTTAATAATATGTAGTCTTAAATAGGGACAATTAATAATTTAATAAGACATTACTAAACTATTTATTAAGGTTAATATTCAGTGGGAAAGTCTCAGAAGATGCAGTTAAAGCATTCATACGTTAAAAATAGAATTTTAACTACATTGTAATATTACATTTACAACAGTACCTATTTTATTTACAGTATAGTGAAACATTATATTAAATCTGTTGTACTCACCCCTATATTAACCAAATATATTATCTACCTTATTGCATTATACTGTGTTCTATATTTATAGAATATTAAATACAATATATTAACTTTAAATATGCTTCCTGCAGTGGTGATTCCTCTGACTGACTCGGATCATAAGATGCTGCCTGTGCACTTTGCTGTGGACCCAGGAAAGGACTGGGAATGGGGTAAAGATGACGCAGACAATGTGATGCTAGCCAGGTACGTATTCAGATATGCTGACCGTATTCCCAGTCGTTTGGTGGGTGCACTGTCATAGTAGGACTGCTGAGGATATCCTCGTTTTGGTGCTTAGGCAGACTCTCTGTTCAGAAAGCTGACTCTGGGGGTCATATCGGTGATCAGTAGTGGCTTTCAGATTCTTACGAATTCAGTCAAATCAACAGAGAGGAGCTGATTCTACACTCTAAGCTGCTTGATAAATGAGGGCCTGGGAGTGACTCAGGCCAGTGAGTCAGAGTTTGAGCAGCAGTAAGCACACTAATGCCAGGCTGGGCTGAATACATTATCCAGAACGACAGCAGTGGCTTCATGTGACTTCTGGGCTGCGTTCACAAAAAACAACAGGGCAGATTCCAGTTCAGAGGAAAAGAATGTTCCGGCTGGCCTTCCCTTGCACTCATCATCTTAGCCAATGTGCCAGTATTGAAGGGACACAAAGGTGTTTTCATAATGGACTTTTCATTACTTCTCTCTGGGGAGTTCGAAGAGAAGTCTGAACTCAGCCGGAGTTTGATAACTTGTTCAAATCAGGTTCAATTTTAATAAAGTTTGGCGTCAGAAAGGATTGAGCTGAACAAAATTAAGTTGTAAATTTTCCACGATGTCATGTTATTGATAGTCTTTAAACCTCATGTTTATTCATATTAAGTTAATATCCACCCCAGGATTGTGTTCCGACCTCCTGGGGTGGTTTTTGTGCTGGTACGAGTGGATCAGACACAGCAGTGGTGCTGGAGTTTTTAAACCCATCAGTGTCACTGCTGGACTGAGAACAGTCCACCAACCACAAATATCCAGCCAGCAGCATCCTGTGAGCACTGATGAAGGACTAGAGGACGACCAACACAAACTGTGCAGAAACAGATGAGCTTCTGTCTCTGACTTTACATCTACAAGGTGGAGGCACTCGGTAGGAGTGTCTCATACAGTGGACAGTGAGTGGACACAGTGTTTTAACACTCCAACAGCCCTGCTGTATCTGATTCACTCGTACCAGCACAACACACACTAACACAGCACCACCCGAGAATGTAGAATGACCCACCTCCCACATAATACATGCTCTGTGGAGGTCCAATGGGGGTCCTGTGGGCTCCCGTAGGCTCCTGTAGGGTCCTGTGGGGTCCTGTGGGGTCTGGCAGAGCTGTCCAGGCAATTGGAGCAAAATCCTAGGGGTGGATTTTCAGACCACGTAATGTTCCAGAGCAGGAGATCCAAACCGTCTGTTAGAGCAGCAAAGGGGGACCAACTCCATGGTATTGCCTATGGAGAATAGAATGGGTGTCATAAAATCTCCCATATATCTAATGTGTAGGTGTCCCAATAATTATGACCATACAATGGCCATATGTATGCTGTAAAATATTTTACATGGACTTCCACTGAAAGTTAAGAAGGCGTCGGCCAAAGAAACGACAAATGACGTCCTTTGAAACATTGCTATCCTGAATCTGCTGTGGGTTGGAGGAAGTAAAGGAAGACTTTGTATTTAGGCTGAATTGCACGTGTACAAGTGTACTGCTTTTGTCCACATGGCAGTGAAAGTCTGAAGAATAGGAGAAATGTGGTCCTGGATCAGAACTGCTCTATTTTAAGATGCTTTGTGGATTCCGGCCCTGCTGTCACTGGCAGGGATTGGCTGCTGCACTAGATTAGCAACACTAGTCCAGTCGTTAGTGGGGATTATCTCTAAATGCTTACTATGAACAGAACACAGGGGAACCTGCAAATAGACAGAGCTAAAAACTGAGCCGTTTATTTATTGTCTAGCAGCTTTAATATCTCCTATGCATGTAAATAAAGTGTTTACGAATGATATGATTTCCTTTCTTTAACATCATTTCATTTTGCTATGAGCTGAACAATTATTCAATAATTGTGTATTGTTTTTCATGTAGATACTAAATAATACCCAAATAATAATTTTGATTACTTTCTGTAAGATGAATAAGTCAGTAACTGCCATTAATGCCTATATTTTCTGTACAGTTGCTTTATAATAACTGAATAGTAAACCAAGGGATTTGTGAGGCACAATAAGAACTTGTTGTTATGTTCATAGATAAATGTAACTGTTTGTGAGTTTGGGCTGAGCTTTCTGTTGTGTCATGTTCTCTTCCAGTGTTACATTATCTCTGGAGGCAAAGCTCCACCTGCTGCACACCTACATGAATGTGACTTGGCTTCCTCTACCTTGCGAGGTACAGGTGAGGTTCTTGCCTTCCCTTCGAGCAAGAATGTTACCATTTTAGCTGGAGGCTTATTGCAAGAAAACCATGGTTAAATGTTTTTACCAACTTTCACAGGCTGTATTACCACGACATGATCCTTTTACAAGCTAACGTGACAACTGTTTTTTCCTGCGGAATGTTTGAGGCATGTCCCACCCTCTAGTACTTCTAAAGGGAAGACAAACAAATCAGTGAATTTCTCAGTGATTTTATCTCCTTTTCGGAATGAAAGGCCCACACTGTTGAAATGAAAGGGGTTGTATACTTGAAATTGGCATTTTGCTACCCCTCCCTGCCTCCCTCCCTCACACCCTGCCCCTTTTCTGTGCTTTGTGGTGCTTTTGAAAATGTGCTTATGACTGTTGAGGCGTAAAGGAATTCCTCACCAAAATGGTGAAGCTTCTAACAAATACATCCTATTTACATGATCTGCACTGCAGCGCCGTCTCCAAAATGTCCCCAAACGTTTATCGGAAAAGAAACAGATTTTAACTTTAGTGTGCATATAGTTTAAGGCAGAATAAAGTGTCTTAGTAAGGCATTGGGTCACCACACCTTACTAAGCACGTCAGCCTGTACTGCTCTCTTGGTGAACATCACATGTCCTTGTCTGATTATGATGAATAATCATGAAGAAAGCATCGTCAGACTATTCTAAACTGTCCAATCAGAGTGTCCAATCGTCTTTGTAATGAGGGTGTTTAAGCACTGCAGCCCCTTCTACAATATCTCTTTGTGCAGTTGTAGACAGGCTGTTCTTGCTGACACGGTCTGTTCATGTCCTGCACTGACCTTCTCAGTCTCGTGAGAAGCAGTCCGAAGCTCCCTCCATCCACACTCTAGTAAAGAACCCTCTTTCAAAGTCACTTTTCAGAGTCCTTTATATTGTTTCCTTGATCCGGAACCAAGGTCTTAATTGCGTCAGGCAGAACATCTATCCAGAAGCACCTGCACCATTTGTTTCTGTAGTTTCAGTCACAACGTGTTCTAAACAGTTCTAGATCTAAAAATTTACATCGTTTTTAGCTGTGTTAGTATTTTGAGTGATTGATTCCTATAAACTCTTCTAATACGTTGCCTTTCTGCCACTTCACAGCAGGCACCGCTCGCCCAACCCGAGTCGCCAACTGCTTCCGCTGGGGAGGATGCACGTACACCGCCAGACTCCGGAGAGTCGGACAAGGAGTCTGTGAGCAGCAGCTCAAATGGAAATGGGGACAGCAGCACCGCAGGCAGCGGTGGAGCAACAAAATCTGGTGGCGGATCCTCCAGCTCCTCGAGCTCATCAAGCAACAGCTCTGCTGGAACGACTGGAACAATGGGCAAGGAGAAAAAGGACAAGAAGGACAAAGACAAGGACAAGGAGAAGGATAAAGACAAAAAGCGGGCAGACTCTGTGGCAAACAAGCTAGGGAGCTTTGGCAAGAGCTTAGGTAGCAAATTGAAGAAAAATGTGGGGGGGTTGATGACTGGCAAGGCAGCAGCAGGCAGTGGGGGCAAGCCAGCTGATGGCACAGAGAAGAAGAAGGGGTCTCTGCGGGGTCGCAAGGGCAGCAAGGACGGTTCGCCCTCAGTCCAGACCGGTTCTGAGGACTCTGGGAAAGGTTCACCCTCTTCAGGGAGTGAGCGACAGAATGGCAACAGCAGCTCGTCTGAGAGCGACCCGTATAAGTACAGCTCAGATGTGAAGGTGAGCCTGAGTATCCTTCGGGCAGCCATGCAGGGCGAGAGAAGGTACATTTTTGCTGGTCTTCTGACTACCAGCAACCGGCAGCCGTACCAAGAGGAGATGATTCAAAGGTACCTAGCTGATGCTGAGGAGCGTTTCCGGGCAGAGCAGGAGCAAAGGAGGGAGGCCGAGCGCAAGCCTGGCGTGACAAATGGAGTACAGCTCAAGAAGGAGCCATCTGATTTGGGCTACCGGAGCTTCGACAGCAAGGAGGATTCAACAGATGGGGCTCCACCCACTTTCAAATCACCCACTTTCAACCAGTCTATGTATTCCGGCGTGGTTCCCATCCCCAGAGCAACTTTCATCGACCAGTCTCCAGCACCACTCACCCAGCACCTGCACATGCATGGCTACATTGATGCCCGACGACAGCTGGCAGGAGGCTCACCTTCCACCTACCCTGGCCTGCCATCCTATGCCACCCTGCCCCGCCACTGCCCACTGACGCAAGGCCCTCCTCACCCTCAGTATCACCCTCCTCCCCCATCTGCCACAGTGGTCAGCCCGTCCCGTGTCACACCCTGCTTCACTTCATACGCACAGGAACAGGATCCACCCGACTTTCTGAGCAACTCTCAAGGCGGAGGCTATGCCAACGGCCCTAGGGACCTGCACTCCGGATTGGACAGCCACAATGGGCCACCACCAGTCAGGCATTATTCGCTGGGAAGTGCAGCCGGATTAGGTAGCCTGCAGTCGACCCGATGCCGGACGCCCAGCTGCAACTACTACGGACACCCAGAAACCTGCAACTACTGCTCGTATTGCTACAGGGAGGAGCTGAAGAGGAGGGAAACGGAGCCGGCCATACACAGGTTCTAAGTGGAACAGTTTGTCTTGCTTTATTGGCCTTTTGAAGGACTCTCTGGTGCCCTCTTCTCCACTGGAGCCTCAGCACCTCCTGCCCTGTCTTGGAGGATCTCGCTTCAGACATTAGAGGGGGTCCTTCCTTTGTCCGCTAGAGGGACACTATTCAGTCATTTTCAAGCACGGATAAAGGCTGCTGATGTAAATCGGGGATTCCGTACCTCTTGTTACATTTGCAGTGGATTTTAGGCAGGAGCTTGGTGCAGGCACTGTCGCCTTTGTTTGTTGTTTTCCGTGCTTTGTCGCCGTCGTCTTCGTACAGGTCGATGTATGGAGCGACTGATTTTGGGGCGCGAATATGCTGCCGTGCATTGCATAAACACACCACATGCAAATACAGCTCCTTCAAACATTAACATGAAGCACAACCAGATGCACATTCATAAAGCTACATATGTAGACATTTCAGTGACCCATTTCCAGCATGTCGGTGAGACACCAGTAAGGTTTTGATGGAAGGTAACAAAGGTTTTTGCCATACGATGTTAGCGAAGTCGTAAACGTCAGCACATAATACTGTCACCCAGCGCCAATGGCCGTGTCGGGTTTCTTAGAACTCCATACACGAATAACACAATGCTTTAGCCCTGACCCCGTTCTCTCAAGCCATGTCCTGACTCACTCAAATTGGGCCAGCTTTTTAATTTCTTTCCCCTCCTTCTCCGTGACTCGGTGCTCTTTTGCTCGTCTCATACCTTCAGAAGACGCTCCGTGTCTAGCTGAACACTTTAAGGAGCAAAACCTTGACAGCCAAAGGTTTTACTGTATAGTACAAGTCACTCCAAGTAATGGATGTGTTTGTTAATATGGCTTTTACGTGAAGTTTTGCAGTGGTGATTTTTTTCAGGTGAAAAAGCAGAACTAGTGGATGCAGCAAATGCATTTTCTTATCTTGAAGCGATGCTGATACATAAACACCGCTAACCAAGTGCCCCCAATGTGGAACTGTGTGGGGAAGGGGGGGGGTTATGTTGCAGAACGTGGTTTAAGGGTAATAAAGCTAATTGTGGGTTTGAACCCTGTTTAACTCCTTTAATCCCAAGTCAGTCCTAAGTTTATTTGAACCCAAAGTAATCGATCGACGCTCTTTGTACACGTTTAATTTTACCTGTCTTGGGTGAACAAATGGAAACACTTCCTGTTGATATATGCTAAGTAAAGATGACACTAGTCTAGTTCTAGTTCAGGAAACCTGCTGTAATAAGCCTCTTTTTACTGAAGTCCTTACATTACATATTGTAACCCAGTGTTCTGTGGTAATCAATTAAAGTACTGTTGATTGGTCACACAAAATTTTACTTTTAATCCTCTGAAGGCAATATATAGGACCTATATATCCTGGAAACCTTAGATATGCTGTTCTCCCTCCCAAATACTAAAGATGGGTCAGTGGACTTTTCTCTGCACAAAGTCAAGCACTTTTCTAATGTCCAGAGGTTGAGTGTGTTTGCGTGCTTTTTCTCATGTTTGTGTTTTTGGTGTGATGATGATGATGATGATGATGATGATGATGATGATGGCGATACTAGACTGTTCTGCTGCTGTCTGGCAGCAGCTTGGTCCCACAGTTGGAGGCACAGTTGGAAACTCCACGACGGAGTTTAGCTCTAATTCGTGGATGTTCTCGGCTTTAGGTGCCACTGTGTTGCGCTCAACCTTGCTGTTTCCTAGTTGCCTTTTTCAGTCTTGGTCCAGTCCTTCTGCAGATTGTTAAACTGAACTCAGATGTAGTTTTTTGTTCATCTTTTCTTTTCTCTCTCTCTTTTTTTTTTTTTTTTTTTTTTTTTGGCTGTTAATGCACTGGTTATAAAGGTCACGCAATGGGACAGTCGTTGTTTATAAGTTGCATGAAGCCACGTTCATTGAATACTGCTTTTACTACATTAGTGCACAACGGGAAATCTCGCTTTTGAAAGCGAATATCGTGTCCATCATTTCAAAGTGACAGTGAGCAGTGTTATGTGAGCACTGGCTACACCGTTAAATTGCTGCTTCAGCGACTGATTTACACAGTCCTCGAATAGTTTGCATTTTGTCTGTTAGTTAGGAAACTGGTGTGTATGCGAGCCAGGTAACGGAATAGTCCCGTGTTTTTCCTGTTTTCCTGTACTTAACAGGACTCGGCAGAAACTGATGGGTGGTTGCTTTACACTGTTAAAAATGAAGGTTCTTTAAATGGTTCTTTGAACAATGCCAAGACTCCAGGTTTTCAAATCTGGATCTTGAATCTAGTTTCTAGTTCTTGTGTAAATGTAGTTAATGTCATTGTTTGGTCCCACAGTATCACATCTTCCAAGGATTGCAAAGTCCAGAACTGGAAACTGGATTCAAGGTCCAGATTTGAAGACCTCTGCCCTAGAAGAACCTCTTTAGGTTCCAAAAAGAACCAGGTTTTCTGAAAGAAAGAATCACATTTTAAAGATCTAAAGAACCTTCACTTCATGTAAAGGAAGTCTGTTACAAGCATGGTTATTTACAGAAGCAAAAGTGGTTATTCTGCTGCATCGCTCGAAGAACCATCAGAGGAATGTTCGTTTTTAAGAGTTAGACATTAGTTTGAAAAACCCTGTTCTTAAAGGGTTGTTGCTTCATGCTACCATTGTACTCTAAAGCAATTTGTGGTCTGGCAGCGTGTGAAAGATGACTGTACCCCCTGCATTGGACCACTGGTGGGTTTGATGAATTGGTGTAATTTGTTTTCGGTTGTATACTGTACAAAATGTACAAAATTTAGTCTGTTGTACTGCACAGTACACCTAAACATTCAGCAGCATTCAGAAGTTCTGATGACACTTTACACTGTACGCGACACTTAGTGCTTCTACGTTAGTAAATGGTTCTGCTAGTACCACGGCTCCTGGAAATCAAATAATTCAACTAGAAGCACATTTATGAACTACAGTTCCAGCTCATCCAGATCATTTTTGTGCAGTTAGAATCCATTTACTGACAAAGTATTAACGTACCTCGTTATACAGTGTAGTATATTTAGCATTTTTACACTGTAAAAGTTACAGGTCTTGTGTCTTGTTTCTTTCAGCACACAGGCTTTATGCAAAGTTTGTCCATCTGTGGACAAATGGATTTCTACGTGAAAAGAAAAGAACAAATCCTTGACTGGAAACAAATGTAAACAGATACAAATCATTTTCTGAATCAATTTTGAGGGAAAAAATAATTTTTTTTTGCTGTTATTTGCTAAGATTTTATCCCATTTTCTTTTACATTAAAATAAGTAAAAAAAAATGACAAATACTAGTGCATCAAAAAAAATGATCGTACTGTGTAAAAATTAAACTCATATTTTATATTCATTACATTTAAAGTGATCTATTTTTTAAGCTGTTTCGTTTTGAAGTTGATACTGTGATTAATAATTGATTCAAATTTGAAATTAAAATGTTCTAATATTTCTGGGTTTTGAGAGCTACAAGCCAAATTGATCAACAGACAAACAAAAGCTTGATATGTTACTTTGGATGTAATGAAAATAAAATGACCGTTTGCCTTTTTGAATGAAATTGTGATCACAAACCTGTACGTTTTAGATTGAACACACCCCGTGCAACTGAAGAGCGTGTTAATGAGCTGAATCAGACGTGTGGGGATGTACAGAACAGGTGTAGCTCCAGGAAACACTGCACTAATAAATACACTAATAATTATTAAACACAACCTCAGCTTGTTTCAGAATTAGAATTTTGAATTTCAATTCTCTTTTTTTGGGTAATACATTCATGATGAATGGACTAATAGAAATGCTCCAAAATGACCTGGAACAAAAAGTTCCAGTTAACTCTTCTATAAAGTTGACATTTTGCTTGAGCAGCGAACAATAACAAATTAATGTATGAAACATGGAACAGTGGGGTCCAAAACTGAGACCATACATTCATATGCCTCTAAAATTGTGAGTGAAAAGTGGAATTTTCAAATGTAACATGAATTTTCATAATTTCTTACCATTTGTTCTCTTTTATTCACACTCCAGCTGATGTGTTAGGTCCTCAGGTTTATGCAAAAACTCTGATGAGTAGAATCACTTTTACATCATCTTCAGTGGAAGAGTTCAGTCTGAAAACACTGACCTTTAATCAGTAAGGCATTAACCTGACTCAAATTTTAGTATTCATTGAATATTTCTAATTCTATTTAATTTGTCATAACCTCTTTATTATAGTTTACAGGACTCTTAAAAAGCTGCTGTTTCTGGTTTAAATTCAGGAAAGAAAAAAAACCTGTGGTCTCAGCTTTTCGGCCCCCACTGCATTTAGTGGACCCTGAAAATAAAAGTCAAGATTTACAAGCTTTTTAGGCTGAATCAACCAAAAGGGCAGATTGTACTTTTACACCCTAAATTGATATTCCATGCAGTTCACTGATGTGTCCAGTGGATGGCATAGTGGTATAATACTTTAACAGTTCAGATCATCAGTCAGCGTCACTTTAACCCTCAGTAACAGCAGGTGGAAGTCACCTTTCTCAGTTCTCCCCTTGGAAACATTAGACCATGCTGCTTTGTCATGTTCTGACTGCAGCGTTCTCCTGGTTTTCTGCAAATTGGAGTGTGTTTGTAGTTTATTACATAATGATGGATCATTCTACAGCTAGTACAGATCACAACATCTGCTTGGGGTCACCCTCAAACAGAGCATTGACGTGACCTGCGTGTATGTACACGAGTAGGGCGTATGTGTATACGGGAACACTTATGGTATACTGTTCTCTAAAGCAGAAAGCAAGTAAATAAGGGTAAAATGACGGCTAACTTCTGAATGCGTGCTTCCCCTCTTCCTCACAATGTAACTGTAGCTCACATTTAGCTCCTTTGTTAATTTAAGGAATGGAACGCTTTTTCAGGTGTATTGAGCATCAGACATAAACAGAGCTGCAAGCATTTTTTGTATTAAAGTTGACAGCAGTTGTACAAATGCATTCGAGTTATTTTTGTAAACCAAAAGCAGTTTTACAGTGTTTTTAAAAGATGAGAATGTATCATTTGCGGGACACTAAAACAGACAAGGAGATTGCCTGCAAGAGCACCTGCAAACGAGCTCGTGAGAGCAAGAGCATTTGCGAGTGTGCTTGCGAGAGCACGAGCACTCGCAAGACTGCTTGCGAGAGCAGGAGTACCTGCGGGAGTGCTTGCATTCGCTTGAGTCTGTAGTAGAGACAGTATTCATTGGGGTTGTGTGTTGGGTTTTGTTGTTTTTGTATTTGACTGTCACGGCTGACCACCAAGAGCCTCTTCAGTGTTTCTGGTTTCTCGTGAACACACTAATTTCTTCCTTAACGACCTGACAAAAATGCTATGATTTGAGAAAAAGTATATTATATATATTTATAGTAAGATTTTTCAGAAGTTTCCTTTTGGAGCGTTTAGTTCTGAAACTAGGATGTTCTTTCGTAGTTGTCAAGCAGACGGGCCTCCCTGATTTTTGTTCTCTTTGTTTTTTTTGTTTGTTTTTTTTGGGAGGGGAGGGTTTGGCTTCTATTTTTGACCTTAAAGTGTTTCTCTTAAAAAGAAAAAAACTATTTTGAGTACAATTTTTTAAAGATTTCCAGGCTGGCGGTGTGGCTACACCTCCTGTCAGATAGGGTGGGCTTCATTTTTGTTATGTAACGAACTTACTATTTTTATATTGTACATTTTCATGGGTGTGACAGAGCTGAACCACAGTCATCGGTATCTACTGGTTTGCATGAGACTGAAACTGTTGCATGTACAGATTCCAGATGCAGTTCACTCGAACCAAACTTGTGCGATACTTCTGGTTATTTGGACAGTTTGTGTGCGTTATCTTTTTTTTTTTTTTTTTTTTCTTTCTTCCCCACCCGAGAGGCAAGCCCAGGCTGTGTGGCAGTGCAATCTAGACAGAAAGAACATCTGGTTTTTGTTAGTTTATTAATTTTTTTCTTTTTGCACCGTTTGAATAAAATTCTCATTGTATTTAAACACATGTGCAGTGTTGCTCTTGCTTTATATTTAACAAGTGCTGTGTTATATTTTAAAGTTCGGTTCCACAGATTATCAAAAACATTCTGCATACTTTAGTCAGTGAGACGTCATAACAGAAATCATTCTTTGTAGAGAAAATTAGCAAACGATTTCTTCATAATGGTGGTGATGGGAATCAGGTGTTATTTACTATGAGCACCACCAGTTGTGTGTTTGTGTGTATGTGTATGAACTGTTTTGCCTCACAACACTCTGCATGTATCCCTGCACCACAAAGAAAAATCAGTGTCTCCGTCATCAGGCAGCATATCCGACACTATTGTCTTTGTTTACCTGTGTAAACATTTAATTATAATTCAAATGTTATGTTTATTCGAGTGCACAGGTGCATATTATGCATCGAGGTTTTCTCTGCAGAGCAAAATTGAAGGTTTTATAGGGTAAATTGTATGTATACCATAGCAACACCATGACAACCGCCTGGGATTCTGTAGCAAACCCCTGAAAAGAACATACCCATCACCTTGCAATACTACGGCAACTAAGTAGGATACCATAGCAACCCGTTGAATCTCAACATCACAAAATATTTTTTATAGAAGTGATGAAACTAAAGTCTTTCAAGACTCTTTGAGGAAGTCAGAAAAGAGGAACCTGAGAAGCTGTAGCCCTCGGAGAAGGACAGAGTTCATAAATAGGTGACAATCACAGGCGAAAAGTGAGTACATGCGGATGTTGCAAGGTGAAAAATCACTGCTCAGCAGTAAATAGCAGCAGTCAAACATGGTGGTGGTAGTGTTGTGGGAATGCTTTGCTTGTTTCAGGGCAACTTGCAGTAATTGTCTTAACCATGAATTCTGCTCTCTACCAGAAAGTCCTACAGGACTCCAAATCACCAACCAGTCTGTGATCTAAAGCTCTCCTGGATTATGCAGCAAGACAACTATATGAAGCACAGGAGGACGCCTACCTGCTAAAGGTTCAAAAGTTCATTCTGAAAGTCCCCCACCGCCAGTGATGGGAGAGGCTGACCTGCATTTGGTTGCAGTTGTTGAGTTGATGTCCTTCCTATATTGAATTACTACGAGTAAGACCCCTCTGTGAGTAAGTTCTCTGATCAGCCACACATATACCACAGAATATCTCTATGTTAATGCTTAATTCAGGGAGACGACATTATTTATACACACTATATGGACTATGAATCCTACCAGATTGGAACATTGCAGTAAGGATTTGATTGCATTCAGCAACAAGATCATTAGTGAGGCCAGGATGTCAGAGGAACCATCATTCCAGAGATCACAGTTCCTCTGCTCCACAGCTCAATACTGGGGACCTTTGTAGCCCTCTAAACCACACCTGGCATTAAACATGGTGCCAGTAGGTTCATGCTTATCTATTCCCGATGGTCCTATTCTATTGGCAGTACTTCTCAACAGGGACTAGTGGTGAGCTAGTGGAAGCTACTAGACACATTACTCATGGAAACGTGAGCTACGCTTGATAACTGTACACCTGCAAATGAACAAGGTAAGCATATGGTGGCCAGTAAGAAACCCTATTGTTATACAAGTCAGATTGACCTTCAAAGTGCTTTACATGCAGTTAAGAAAACAGTGAAATAGGTTTACAAAAAAAATAAGAAATAGAACATTAAAGACAGAAAATTAAAAGCATTTTGCAATGTAAAAAAGTAAAATGTCAGTTTTAAATGTAATTTATAATGTTAATATTCAAAATAATATAAAAAAAAACAATTGAATATTAACAAATAAAAAACTAAAACAATCAATTGTAAAGACATTTGGTTTAATTTCAAGTTAAATATACAAATTAATTTTAACCTGAATAAGCTGTTTGTTCTTAAAGTCCTACGTTAATACTGACGTTTAGGCTCAAAAAATCAGGGTCAGTATTTCTAAATAATAATTCCTCCAATATTTGCTATTTAGTTACATTCATTTTCTGAAAACTATCTTTTTAAATATTAGAAGTGAATAAAACATCTGGCCAGCAGTGGTCATGTTTATGGTGGTCCTCGTCCAGCAGTGGACGGAGTTGAGGGGAGGGAGTGAAATTGTACAGCAGCAGATCAGCTACAGTCTGTTATTATGTACAGAACCTAAACATCACCTATAGTGTTTGGCAAACTGAGCTTAAATCTTTTCCCCTCAAACTAAAATAATCACTAAATCTGAATGTGTCAAAAAATATTTCACCTTGTACTTAATTCATTTTTTCGAGAACAGTTCAGAAATTTTGACAGGGGCTGCCCACACCTTTGCATGTCTCTGTATCTGGTCTGTATACTAGATGAAATGGTCAGATCGTATTTCACTCCCTGTATTATTTATAATCAAATGTAAACAGATAAATGGGTTTTGGAAGCTCCAGTAGATCATATTTGATTTAGCTTCCATAACTCTAATGTTCCTACCAGGGCAGCCTGGCTGAGTTGTGAGCAGCGTGAGGAGTAATGGAGGAATCTCTCATCCCATTCATGAATATTAGAAGTAAAGTAAATGGGAGCAGAGCCACTATGATTCCCACTCAGTGTTCTTTGTGTGAAGTTCAGTGAAGTTCAGCTCCTGCCCTTTTTTGGCCTCTACTTCAAGGGTGTTTTGGGTCAAAGGTTCATTTCTGTATATTATTTAATGTATATTAATCCAGAGAAAAAAAACGAATGAAATAAAAATATTGTTTGCCATAAATAATGATGTAATACCTAGTCTTTCTCCCACACCGTCTACACTTCAGCAGTCCTCCAGTTACTGCATGCTTCATCTCGTTTCAATCCTTAAACATCATTGCCCTGCTATGGATTATTGTGTTTGTTATTTCTTGTAGGCAATTATAATAATAATAATCTTATACTAAATGTTTGAGATGGCAGTTCGGTGGTGCAACAACGAAAAGGCCAAAGGTGGGCATTTCAGCTCACCAAGTCCAAATCCACCCCAGGAATTGGTTCTGACTGCCTGGGTTGTTCTGCTGTGGCTCAGCCTGAAATGAAATGCCCACCTCTGGCCTTAAGCTCCTCTGCTGATTGGTAGAGACGGAGCAGTCAGGTCGTGTTAAGTCAAACACCTTCTACGGTAGTTTCCATTTTGCCTCAGTTTAACAAAAATACGTTTTGTATATCAACCCATTTTGACATCCTATGTTTTGTGTATTATCATAAATAACAGCAGGACTCTGATGAAATATGCATCATCACACCCACGTTGTTATTTCACAATAACGGTGCTTCTCACATTCTCCTGCATTAACTAAGCATCATTACATTTTTGAGTAATAACATTGCATACAACCAACTGCACACAACATACTCTCTTGTGCAAGAGAGTGTGCACTATCGTTAGTCATAGACCTATAAATAACAATGGGAATAATATCTAACCCACTAGAAGGACACAATGATTGGGACACCTGCTCATTCATTCAAGGCTACTGGACGCCGCTTGTCGCCAGTGTGTGTTGGTTCACTCATCCATTACTTCACTATTTAGTATTTACTCGAGGCATTACTAAACAATGCAGTAATATTATTAATTACTCTATAATTAATAATATTAATAAATATTAATAATATCAATTACTATTATTAATGTACCCATATTGTAAAGTGTTACCTAATATTACATTGCATATAAATGTGGAACCATCATGTGACTGATGTGTGATGTCAGTCTTTCCCCTGTGGTCCCACCCAGGATCTGGTCTTCACTATAAACGTAGCTCATATTCATCAGATTTCCATCATTACAACAATGCTTGGTATCTTCTTACGTCTCGATGGGATTTCTCACTTTGTTTGGGCTTCTAGCCGATAACAGACATGTGATTCTGCTGGGGTGAGCTCTTGTGGGTTCTGTTTCCTGTAATACTATGACCTTCTATTGGCAGGAATCTGCTGATATAACGTGTGTCACGATACAGAGTTAAGAATCAACATATTGAGACTGTAAGCAAGGCCATATATTGCATTTCTGAATCCAATTTCAGGAAAACGGTCACAGTATAAAAAAACGAGGTGATTTTTGTCTAGCAGTCTGGGTTTAAACACAACACAGTGAACCACTGCTCAACACCAACCTTTACATGTAAACCATTCATTTAAAACTGATTGATACAGTATTGCAAAGTATAATATCACAATACTTAAGTATACTGATATTTTCTCACGCCCCTAAAGTGATCTAGATTGCTCTAAATCTAGAATAGGGCACAGTTTAAGACACTTTTTCATTGTTTGTCCCTCACCTCTGCCTCTGACTGTGTCTTTCAGAAAATAGACCCCCTGTTTTCTGGACCAGGAGCTCATGCCCCCAACAGTGCCATGGTTTAGGTGCCTCTGAGCTTGTCAGCTGTTCTAAAACTGCTGTGACCTGCATTTAATTCCCCTCAGCCTCCCTGTCATCAGTGTTTGAATGCTGGTCAGATCCAGTATGAAGCACAATCAGCAGGTCAGCTCTCTCAGCCATAATAAATTCAGAGTGAGAGTCTGATTAATTAGTCATACGAGCCCGGTTGTGTTTGGGATCGGTTTTCATTTCAGCTTTTTGGCTTTGCTGGTGTCTGTTTCAGTGGACACTCAGCGGGCAGAGGGTGGACACCGACTGCTCACATCAGCTCCTCTCTGGATGAAGCTCTGAAAAATTCCCACCAGCTCTTCTCTTCTCGTCACAGTGTGGATATTGCCTGGCTGAATAGCTGGGATATGTTTCATTGATACGGCACTGATAAGGTAATTACATTAGCAGATACTCAATTCACCTCTTGTGTGCTGTTGGTTCTGGTCACCCTGCATTCAGCAGCAGTACACAAGTTACACTGAAACCTATTTAATATGTGACTTTTTAATAATTTCATTATAATGATAGTATAATAGTACTGTAGTGGTACTATGTGGGAAGTCCTAACTGTACTTTTGTTCTGCATTTTATTATTTTGGATTTATTCTGTGGATTTGGGACTGGCTCTATAAAAAGTTTAAAAAGTAACTGAAAATGTAATCCTACAATAAATCGAGTACAGCTAAAGCACTGAGAACACTTAATAAATGTGTCCCAGCACATATTTATTTTTATGTTAATTGTTCACGTGGTAGCCTTTTATTTCACGTACTTACATCTTCATTTAGATCTTCAAATTAACCTTAAAAAAAATGTCATCAGAGGCTGCAACTCAGAGCTTAATGAGCGGGTTAAGTCCAGGGGGTCTTCCAAAACGCGGGATTTCTCAGTTAGCCTGGTCACTTAAGCCAAAATGTCCTTATCTCTTCTCATATTAGGCTTGACTTTGGGATTTAAATGGTCTGGACATATTAGCCTGAGTTATGAAGTCTGTTTTGAGTTAAGTCTTTATTATATATATATATATATATATATATATATAGTATATATAGTCATCATATGTTTTCAAGAATTCTCAATTTATTCTTTGAGATGTATGCAGTCATTCAGAGGGGGCTTGGTGTGATGTCATTTATTGAAAAACATACTGGTTTCTTTACATCAGGGGTGACCGACCTTTTTTGAACAGTTGATTAACATTAAAAAATGAAGAAGGTGGTTTCCTTTTGGGACTATTTCCTTTGCCTTATAATATTGCACATGACCAACCATGGAGTTGAATGGTTTAAATGCTCTATAGAATGCATTTATTAAGTATTTAAGGTTGTTTAGTGTCTAAATATTAAGACTTCAGTTGCGGGTTGGGAAATGCTCAGTACTTACTCCACAAGGAGCCCCTTTCCCTCATCAGGACAACTTTGACTTTGGATTAGTTTTCAGAATTGCACTTGTTTGGTTGAAGCTTTATATTTCTGGTATTCTGAGCTTGGACATGGCATGGTCACAAGGCCTGGTTCTTGGAACAACCCATATTCCCATAACTAACGGAGTCTGGAGTAAAGGTCTGTGTCCCCACAGGACTTGCAGGTCCCTTTGCACTATGTTGTGCCACAGGACTAAATTTCACTGTCATGTACTGGAGTGGGAGGTTAACCAATCCAGTAAGTGTGGCATTGGGACAATGTTTATATGTATAGAAATTCTTTACAAAATATAAAATAAAAGTCTTTATAAAATTAAAACAATAGTGTTTACAATGCATATCAAACATAAGGGTTAAACAGCAAAATAATTTATAAGAAAGTAATAAACGGTGAAGCAACCGATCACGTAAACAACACATATGAATTGTGTGTTATTGTGCTGCGGAAATGGCAGGGCCTGTAAACAGTCAGTTGGCCTGAGCTTTGGAAAGTGCCCTAAAGAAAGGTGAATACACCACAGTTAAGCTGACTAAAGGCAAGCGAGACTGGGCTGAGATGTCTCCGATGAAAATGTCTCCAGTATCAACAACATTAAGGCTCGAAATTCTTTCACTGGTGTGTCTTGCTTTTGGTTGACTGAGTAACTTTTGGGGCTACAAATATAATGTCAAGTCACACAACAGTTTTGGGGTTGTTGAGGTTCATGGTTTGTCACTTCCCTGTACTAAACTGAGTCAAATATGCCCAGGTAAATACAGTGTTTCTGCATGTTTTCGTGGATTCCCTGGTTTAATACACCCCCTGCAGCTCTAAAGGCTTTTTAATGAGCTGATGGTAAGTTTAATCAGGTGGACAAGGTCTAAAATATGTAGGGCAGGGTTGCCTCTATGACCAGGGTTGAGAAACATTAATTGAAATGGTAAATGAGTGAGATTATAAGTTATACTTATATATATATATATATATATATATATATATATATATATATATATATATATATATATAAAGACATACATTAAACATTCTTTAGATTGGTTTTCAGATAGGGAATATATAGGTTCAGATACATTTGTGGGTTCACCTTTAGAACCCTATTTATTGGATGTTTTTTTGTAGTTTGATGCACTTTTATTCTGCAAAAAAAAGTAAAAGTTTTTATAGGACACAGTCACACATGCCAGATATGGTTATTTCCAGCAGATTCTAGACCACTCACATTTGTCTTCAATTGAGATGTGAAAATGAACAGAATTTAAATATGATCAAAAAATTTACCTTATGCCTAAAACTGAGACATTTATAATAATAGGTCCTTCCAAATGCTTGACAAAATTAAAAACCAACCTGAATGTCCTTTATTATTTGTATTATGGCTATATCAGTATTACCCCTTCTGAGGACTTTTATTCTGTAACTTGAGCTCTGTTTGAGCAAAGACAGTGTGCAAAGCACAGCCGTCAGATGTGTGGATTTGGAAAATGCTTAAGAATATTTTATTGAACGTACAGTTTATTAAATAAACATGGTTGCAAGTTCATTATTTCTCATATTCAATGTCATGCCATAACAGAGGGACGTCTATTACTCCCATATCTTCTGCTAGAACTCATGCGAGATCTGAGAGTTGTAGGTTGCCATCGTCCGACTCTCTGCTCTGTTCTTGCCTCGACTGCAACCGGCTGCTCTGCCGGACCGCCGAGGCGAGGTGCGGTTCATCTCAAATAGGCCTTAAATCTGTCTCAGTGATGTCATTAGCCCCGCCCCCTCCCCCTGATCAGTCAGAGTCTGTATGCAGGGTGAGTGTAAAGTACAGGGGGACGGAGCAGTAAACATGCACTGGAAGCTCCTTTGGCCTTTAAACTGGGATTAATTCAGTGGTGGATTGTAGCTGGGGTTCTCACTGATTACTCAAAACGGTGGTTTGTTATGAGTACGGTGTCTGTAGGTTACTCTGCTCCTGAGTTATGAAACCTAGAAAGCGACATGCAGCTGCCCGCAAAGTGCGGCTCTCGGGTTGCCCAGTCCTTGTGCACTGTAGGTGGTGAACGCTGGTTTGGGAAAGCGGTTCCAGGAGAGAGAGCTGGCCCTTTAAGAGCGAGTGTGGCTGTGCAGCGCTCCAGTGTCGGTTCCAGTATGGCGAGGCCATAAACAAAACCAGTGGGCTCGTTTTGCCATCATTTGCGAGACGCAGACGCCCAGTGCGCGGCTGAGGGCTGGAGCTCCGCAACGCGGTGTGAGCGCTCGCCGCGGCCGCACTGAAGAGCCCCACAGGCGGCTGCGGAGGAGAGGGCGCCGCGGGTTCTCCCTGGTCCTCCCTAAACTGCTGATTCTGGTTCTGCCCCTGCTCAGAGAGAGCTGCGGGTCTGCCTGAGCCCTGGGACCCGATGAACTGAGCCTTTCTCCTGTTTTTGTGGCTGATTTATAAACCATCCAAGATGCTGACTGGATCTAAGACCACCTTCAAAGTCAGGCAGATGCCAGATATAAAGGTAAGAAAGCAAAAGGTGAGCTTGTTCAGATGTTCTTCCATCCACATAGGCTTGTTTCCCTGGTTGATCAATGGGTTCATGTGGAAATAACCTTACCTTAAAGCCCTGGAGCAGATCTTTAAGCTTGGACCTAGAGGCACCCCTACCCCGCACATTTAAGAGCTTCCCCTGCTCCCTAACACCTGATTCAACTAAGCTCATAGACATCTCCCTGTGTGTTAAAGCAGGGAATCCACATACACACACACACACACAAAACTGGGGCAGGGGTGCCTCCAGGAACATAATACTACCCCCAGTGAGGGTGGTTTTTTTTGCTGACCTTGAATGTCTTGTATGGGTTTCTGAGTTATGTCTGAGTTTTAATCTGCCCCGACCAGCTCTTAGGGACTCAACATATAATCAGACAGTCCAGTCTGGAAAATGGTCAGATCACTGGGTCTGTGTCAGCTGTAAGTACACACACTCATCGTGGGTGTGAGTCTTATAAAAGTGTTGGGCTTTCAGATATTTTTATAACTGTTCTTTCTCTAGAGATCTGTTTTTTAATGATCATTAATTAAAAAAAAACATTTATAGGTTAAAATCAACAAAAAACAATCAATTCAGTGCCAAAAATATACATCGATCACACATATTTTGTTAAAAATGAGCCAGTTTCTGGATGCTTTTGATAGCCTTTAACCACTCGTTTGGGCAGAATTGGCGGATTTTGATAATGTGTTGGTTTAAATCCAGAAATCTGAATATATTTATATCCATTTCATAAAGACTTTATACATGTTTGAGCTCATTGTAACCCAGTTGTGTCCACGTTTCAACCACCTGATGGTTTGCGGTTATGCTGAATTGTGAAGTAGTACTCCCTTTTAACTCCATCCACTCCTGATACCACCACCACCATGCTTAACGGTTGGTACAGTGTTCTCTGGGTTGAATGCCTCCCCACAAGTACCTCGGGTTATTGTGGCCAAACAGTTTCAATCTTCGACTCGTCCGACTGTAAAAACGTTTCAGTGCCGTTGAATAAATCTAAGAAGGTGCAGGTATATTTCTGACCCTGTGTCCCTTTGACCGGATAAACTGCAGGGAAAACATACGATTCAAAGTGGTTTAACATTTTTTTTAAAGATGTGTGTTGTAATTCTTTCTGGGTAAAAATCGTGGAAAGCAGAGTATTGCAGTTACATTGATGTTTTTGATGAGTGTATTTAAACCCGACCACAACTGTGTGTGCAGTTGTATAACGTGGGGTAAATTGCAGCATAGTTTTGGTTGAATGATTAGATTGATTGATTGATTGATTATGTAAGTATTCTATTCTAAACACATTCTGTAGGGTCGTGTAGTACTGGGTAAAGACAGGTTATAACAGAAATGTTGCTGATTGGATCATAAACGGACACAGTAACTCATTATATTAATATATATTATATTAATCTAACTTTTGGTGGCTGTAATATTTGGATCATGTGGACTCTGTGAGCAGCTTGCTCCGAACACCTCTGTGTTTCGTACTTCGTAGTTGGATTCACGGCCTCTTTTCTTTGTATTCTGGTGCAGACGACCTTATGGTTGGAAAGCTTGTACTGGTATGAGTCTGATCTCTAATTTCTGAGGGCATCATTAGCTTGCATTTTTATACGACACTATTCATTGGCTCCTCACTCTCCATAAACAAGGCCTGCCCTTCTCTAGCAGTCATATTTAGAGATTTTGTCCCCCCCACACCCAGTTCATATTTCATAAAGAAATAACTTTTACCCTTTTCAAAACACCTCCCTCACTTCTCCCCGTTTAACCTTATTGGTTGAGCCCTGATTCATTACACACAGTACTAATTATGCCTCTCTACCCCGTATTTAGCTCTGTGCGGCTGAAAAGAGGACTGAGGTGGGACCATCAGAAGCAGAGTTCCTGCTTATGGTTCCTGTGAGCTGCTAGAAACGAGACAGTGTAGGGTTGGAAGTGTTGATGTGTGTTTTTTGTTTATATTTGTTGTTTTGTGGCATCAGTGTCTTCTTTTGTTGACATGCACATCTTAGTATTGTCCAGGAAATCTACTGCTCTTTCTCCAGATTTTCGTTTTGACCTGTTGCCATTTCTCACCCTCTAACACCAGCACTGGAAGGGTGACATGTGCTTCCTCTGAGACACGTCAAGGCAGCCACATCCTTTTGAATTGTCGTAAATGCGGCGGCACGTGACAGCTTGATACACCTGGAGGAAAACTCTAAACTGACAATTCTGTGGCAGAGTGAAACCAAGTGTCCTTTTTTGGACTCCTAGGCTGGTGGCTGTGGCATCACTGGGGATTTAACACTCTCCCAGTGATTGAGCAAATGCTTAGACGGTTGCGCCTCTCTGGAGCTCCTTAGCCTGGGAATTTTATTGTTGGGAAGAGCTGATTTTGGCTCAGTGTTATATTATGTATCGAGGCTGAATTTCATCATTATCTATATCAGCCCTGAGTTTAATTGCTGGTTCAGTATTATTGTGACAATATTGACACATGATTTTAATGTAAGTATCGGCCCATTATTGTATCATCAGTATCGGCCCAGCCTCTTCTTATTAGTGTTGGGCCACAAATCGACCCAACCTTTAATCATCAGTATCAGCCTGGTATTTTTTCATTGTTATCAGTGTTACTGGGGTAGAATCTTGTCATTCTCAAGTGCCAATTCCCCATCCCATTATCATCACTCGCCCCCTGTCACACATGACACTAGGAGGATGAGGACAAGCACATGCCTCCTCTGATACATAGCCTGTTTTCGAACTGCCGACATTGTCGGCCTCCAGCTCTGATAACCGACGGCTGTTATATCGTCAGTATCACCACAGCGCGAGAGCAGGGTGACTCTGGCTTCCAAAGGCAAACAGCATGAGCTGGGATCCTCGGATCACAGTGGACCACTGAGCCAGTTGGAGCTGGATTTTTCTATATCGGCCCAGTCTTTTACAGTCGGTACGGCATCAGAAGTTTATCAGCATTATCAGAGTTTTGTTATTGATCTCAGACCAGATTTGTATCCTTGTTGGCCCAGATAGTTCAAATTATAGCCTGTTTTTTGCCTAAACTTTTCTCTGTCTCTGGTTATTTTAAGCTGCCGCAGGGGAAAAGTGCGATCTCCTACCCTGCTCACGTGCACAGCCGTCTTGATGGCCTCAACATTTGGCTGTTGCTATGGCAACTACAGACAAGGAGCAGCGCACAATATGTTTATTTTACCATGGCCATGAATCAATTTTTATATATATATAAATAAGGAATCCACAGAAATGCAAGCCGTGAGTCAGTTTGGCCTTGATTAGGAGCGTTACCGTTACTGGCCACCCAGGCGCATGTTGGGGTTGAGAGTGTATTAATTTGCCGCAGGGTTAGCAGTGAAGGGAAATGAAAATACAGCATTACTGCGCTCTCTTTTTTTTTTTCCACAGAGACTGTGATTCGCCAGCTTTAACCACTTGCTCGTTTTTAGAACATGCATCGGTTTCCACACACGGTGCAGTGCAGGAGTTAAACAGAACAGGAAGCCCTGCAGCTTGGAGGAGTAGTACGGTGGTACTGCAGCAGCAGAGGCCTTCAGAGATACAGTGTAGATTCTTCAACGAAAGAGAGCAGAAAAGTAACATCATAATGATTTTATTACAGTATCAGGCTTACTATTAGATTTTGGAGCATAATTTGGATGATCACCACCCCCACCTCATCCCCAACTCCCCAAATCAGCCCAAAAGTATTAGATGGTGCTCCATCGTTCCACACAGTTCTACTGCTCAACAGTTCTAAATACCTCTCTAGCCTTGCCTGGTATTAGGCATGGTGCCAGTTCATGTATGCTAATCTGCTCCAGAAAGGTCTATTATATTAGCCGTTCTTCTCTACAGGGACTAGACAAGCTGCGTGTGCATTTGCACAACTGTGTCAGCTATGGGTGCAAGGGAAAACAGCTGAATGCTTTCGTTTAAATGGGTGTCCACACATATTTGGGCATTTAGTTTGCAACAGAACCCCTTATGAGGTCCTAAGATCTGAGTGTGATCTCACGATATGAACGTGAAACCAGTCAAACAGTAGAAATGGGTCTGTTCTCACTTATCTTGGTCTCATTCAGAGCAATTTTAGCAGGATATTTTCAACACTGATGTATTAATGGAACATTAACATGGACGGATTTCATTAGCCAGACAGTGTACTCCTGAGGGAAGCTCCAGAATTGGTGTCCTGGTTAGTGCTTGGCACCCGTGCGACCTTTTAACACTTTCCTTCTCTGTCCTTCAAATGTGCAAAATGTCCCTGGCTGTGTCTCTGCCCCAGTCAACCCCTCCTAAGAATAATGGCGTCTTTTGAGGCAGAAATGTCAGACTGTGGACCAGCTTGTTTCCATGTGGCTGGAGATCAAGGCTGATAGAAAAGGGCTAGTCTGGCATAAATTTGAGACAGACACCCACCACCACCCTCTGGGCCCACTCACTGAGAACCTCCCTCTGAGAGCACACAAGCTGGAATCTGCTTTCACTACTGACTTAGGTTTGGAATTCTGTCTTAACAGAAAGGCACATGGATTTATTCAGAGGAACAAGAGGAAGATGAGATTATCCACAGATTTTCAGATCATTATGCTCTTGTAGTCTAAATATAGTTGCACCCAGAAGGACGTGTCGGATTGCTCCCCGATGCACTAGGAATATGATACGAGGAGCAAAGGTTTGAATCCCTGGTCATACAGCTTGCCGTCACCAGCCAGAGTCTGCGGGAGCAAAATTGGTGATGATCTCCCTCACACCACACCCAGTCTGTCTCTACTGATGCTGGCTAGCACAGGTGTCCGTTTGCCAAATAGTTGCACCCACAAGGAAGTGTGCAACGTGCTGTTTAAGCCCGCAATCTGACGCACCCCTTTTACGCCCCTCTAGTTCACACCTGGCATGAAAAGGTTCACGTTAACCTGCTCCAGAGAGCCCTGTTCTATTGCCAGTGCTTTTCTGCAGGAACTAGAAAAGCTGTGTGTGCATTTGCACATCTGTGTCAACAATGCATTCACTAGATGGGAGTCCACAAACATTTGGACATAATATACTGTGTCTTCTCTTGGATAATAGAGTGCACTGGGATGGTCTGAAAGAGAAGAGCACTGAATAAAGCACCAGGAATGGGACACAGGTTTAGTTGAGACACCTTCTAATTGACAGTTAAAGGCCTCTGTTACTGTTTATGGGTTTTATGATCCTGGACGTCCCTCTCGCATCTAGCTGAGCACAGTGGGCAAGCGAAATGCCAGAGTAAGCACTCGCTCTGTATATATTGAATCATGAAAGAAAATAATAATTATCAGACCACCGTAGTCCCGAATAGTTGGTCTTGGCCAAACTCAGACCTCTGTATTGGACTGTCTAGCCTGTTATTTCCATGAAATGATGAAGCAAAAGGCACCAAGAACATGATTTCTCAGGTTCAGGTTCAGCTCTGAGCTGCTCTTTCTTAATTAATGGTAAATCAGTTTGGCAGGGTCACCCCTCTGTTACTGCTGTTGCTGTTGTAAAATCGTAGAACATGCCGTAAGGGAGACCTTAAGGAAGGAGATAATCAGAGGAGTCACGGTGCAGGCTTTTCCCTCCAGGTTTCTCAGGATCACACACAATAGGGCTGTGTGCGGTGATCAAAGCATCGTGTACTCTTTGTTGTGTGAACGTTTAAGCCTCTCTTGGGTTCTTGCCCCCGGAACCAGACTGTAGCAAACTCATTGTTCAATACGATGCTCCTCTTAAAGAGAGAGTTCTGCCGAGAGGGCCGGTCTGGCCTAAAGGTTAGGAATGTGGGCGTGGTACTGGATGGTTGGTGGTTAGATCCTCTGGATGAGGGGGTGGGCATGAAGAAACAGCATTCTCCTCCATCTGCATCCACAGATGAGGTGCCCTTGAGCCAGGCTCCTAACCCCAGTTACTCCCTGGGTGCTGATTTTGCTGCTCACTGCTCTGGGAGTGTGTGTTCACAGCCACTGAGCCATTGAACAATCAGCTAAAGCAATGTTGGAGCACATTTTGAATTTTGCACTGGAGATACACCATATAGAACAACTACACATTATACCTGAAGGAGCTCTATGTAGTTGGTCTCCTTTGTGGCTACAATAGCTTCAACTCTTCTTGGGTGCTTGATTTTGTACACCTTTGTCATTGTGGCTGAATGAAGCACCTGAAGTCACTGGTTAAGCGGTGGGTCCCAGTACCTTTTTCCATAGTGTGCAAGTCAAATGCACCAAGCAACAGGAGCCCATAGCCACCAGTTGGCATCAAACTAAATAATCATGTGATATGACTAAAAACTCTTGATATGCTTAAGAGAAAGGGTGATATTTGATATAGGATATGATAAAATTCTTGACTAAGTAATATTATAGTTAAACGATCTAACTGTATTGTTACCCAATCAATCAATCAATCAATCAATTTTTACTTGTGGAATTGTCACAAAGTAGGTTTACAGAAATCCGGGTCCAAGCCTCAAATGAGCAGCCAGCATCAACAGTGGCAAGGAGAGTCTGGGTTCCTCAGACTAGGAGGAAGAAACCTTCAGAGGAACCATGGCTCAAGAGAGGAACCCATCCTCCTCTGGTCGACACTGGAGAGAATAGTGGGATCAGAGTTCAACACCAGTGTCTACCAGTCAGAGTTTAAACCCAGCACAAAATGAAGCACTGTCAAACAATATTGTGATACTTTTATATGTTGATATTTTCTCACACCCTTAGGTCAAGGCAATATATCGATATTTATATTGATATCAGGATATAAACAGAGCAAGATGTGGGTTGTAGTTTTCTACATCTTATCTACATGTAGTCTTCCTATCTGCAAAAGTTGATCCATGTTTGCAACACAAATGCTCACATGTAGTCTTTACGTGCCACCATCTTCTCACCTCTGTGTACTGATGCTGTGCAGCGCCTCCTACTGATGCATTCTATGATGCATCTTCAGTTCCACTAAAACTGGTGTAAATGCGGGATGGTTCGCTGAACACGAAGGTTCTTATTAGCCCAAACGGAACCAGTTCAAGAAGGTCGGGTGAAATGGCCAAAGCTCTACACAATCCACTTTTCAGGGAACTGCTGGGGTGATCGGAATGGATCGTATATCATAAGAATACAAAAAAGGGATTCTTTTAGACGAAGAGTTTGTTTGCTGCTCTCCTTGTTTTCACAGATCATCATCCCCTCACAGAGGCAGTTGTACGAGTGAGCGACAAAGCACCTTTCAGCCCGACTCTGCTCCTTAAAACAGCAGACTAGAAGTGCTCTGCTGGGCCCTTATTACCTCACTTAGCTGGAGATTGATGCCCAACACTGAAGTGCATTGTGCCCTTTGGCAGCAGGCAATAAAGTTAACGACATGAGCTTTATGTGCCGCTGGCCTGCTGTGTTCCCACCGCTCCTTCTGCTGCCCTGAGCCCCTCCTGTTTTTGTTTTTTTGGGGGCTTGTTGGTATGTGCCTTGAGGTGGACTGACTGCATTCTCTGGCCACAGAAGTGGGGAAGCCATGAGCAATGGAAACAGCAACGACTGTTGGCTGCCTTTCGCTCTCGAAAACTGAGATAGAGAGAAAGCGTGCGAAGGAGGGTGGGAAGGAGAGTGTTAGAAAAGAAAGGGGGGGGTGGATGGATGCTCCTGCTGGTCATGTGATCCAGCTTGTGTAGAAGTGAAACATCAGCAGAAGCTGTGGCCTCCAAGCTGTGGCCTTTGTTGGTTTCTAGGGAAGTGTAGTCTTCTCCTTCACTTTTTACACTCGTTCAGCCCTTAGGCTCCACGGTTCTTTCTTTTTAGCTCTGTGCAAGCTGTGAAAAAGTATTGACCCCCTATATTTGTCACATTTAAATGACAATGATCCGAGGATCGCAGGTTCGAATCCCATGCTCTGTCTGAGTGGGTAGATGTCTCCCCACATCACATCCTGTGCAATGCTGGCCAGCACAGGCATCCGGTAGCTGTTGCATCAGAGCTGGGGCCTCGGTGCTTTCCTCCGTGCACATTGGCTGGCCAGCAATGATGCAATGGCGACAGTTCAAAAAGAGGCGGTGACTTCACATGTACCGGAGGGGGCATGCACTGGTTTTCACCCTCTGAATGTCGGGAGCTTTGTGTGTGATGGGGGAGGGTCCTAACAGGGACTTCCAAATCGGGGGTAAAATTAATTTCAAATAAAATAAATAGAAACTATAAGCAACGCAATATTTTTTTTTTTGTCTCTTTTCTTTAATTTTAGGAAAATTATCTGAGAATTTGTATAAATTAACGGACAGAGTTCAACACTGCTGTCTAGCAGTCTGGGTTTGAACACAGCACAGAATAATATTGTGATACATTGTTATTTTAGCCCTTTCCTACACCCCCAGATTTATCTGTATCTTATATGAAAATTAGCCGAATGATCCAAAACATTTACAAATATGCAAAAACAGAAGTTGTTGATACTTTTTTGCAGCTGTGTAACTGAGCTTCAGTGCGTTTCTCGTAATAAGAATTGACGATACTGTGTGATACAGTCCTGAACGAGCAGAGTTTCAGTTTGACTTAACGTCTTAAGCTTGAAGTCAGGATTATCATTCCTTAACTAATAACTGAGTAACTCGTTTGTTTTTTTAATAATTACTGTTTACCGATCCTCAGTATATCATACAGATCTCAGAGGTTAAGAGACTAAAACAACCTTACAGAATAACAACATTAGCACTGAATAAAGTGTCCTTGTTTGAAGATTTCCGTTTCCAATGCTGCTATATCGCTGTGTCTGCCTAGTTTATTTACTCAGTGGTTTGTTTTACACACCTATGACAGAACAATCATTCAGACAATTCTATCCATCTACATTCGTGATTTGTTCCTGCCTGAACGGGGGATCAAAACTCCAGTTTTGGTAGGTGCTCCCACTATGATCCTGGGGTTGCAGGTTCGAATCCAGGTTCATGCTGCTCACCATCGGCAGCCGAGGTCCAGAGGGAGAGAAATTGGCTTGCTCCCACTCAGGGGGGGTTGGGTAGATGGAACTTCTTCAGACACAATGGTGCAGGCGTCTGCCCACCATTGTGTCAGAACCAGGGATCCGGCATTCTCCTCCAAGGGCGATGGCTGCCCGGCAACAATACAAATGGCGGCAGTTTGAAAAGAGGCGGTAGGCATCTGTCACATGACTCTGAGGAAAACGTGGATGTTTTCTCCCCTCTAGCGCTGAAGGCAGACACGGGATGTGGGAGATTGACATAGTAGGAGTGAAAAATTGGAAAAATGGCATAAACAATAGATTTAAAAAAAGCTATAATGTTCAACGCAGAGGAAAAAGAAAGTCAACAGCTTGAAAACATTGAAGGTGATCTGGTTAAATGACAGTGTAGCCAAGCATTGAAACAGGTATTGACAATAAAATATCATGTGAAATCGTGTTTAATCAACCTAAACCAAAACCAACTTGGGTATGAAAAAAATAAAAACAATAACAGGGAAACAGTCAAGATGATGGAAGATTAAGGTGCAATTCGTAAGAGAGACAATAAATATAAAATAGAAACATAAATAAACCAGAATGAAAAGTAATTATGAATAATAAATAGAACAAAGTAAGTTTTTAAACAAGTATTTCTTCTTTGTGACAGAAGAATTAAAGAAGCAGAACAGCTGAAGTCTGTAGTTTGGATGGTAATTGTACAGTCTGCTGTACTATGAAGTGCAGTGTTATGATAATATGACAGACAGCTGCATTAAATTGCCTGCAAATTGAATGTTTCAAACAAAAGATTTTATTATTAATAACTGCAAATGACCGTCTTAGTTTGTATCCGAGTCCCCGTTTCTGCTGTATGTAACAGTATAATCACATTGTGTTATTTCCTCCAACAGCTTTACTTTCTGGCTCAGTCTTACAGTATAATGGAGTGGGCTTCAGAGACTGCGGCACTTTCAGCTCGCTTCTTTAGGGAACAGTTCCTTTTGGGAAAAGCTGGAAGTTTGCTTATCAGTGTTTCCAAATAAAGCAATAAAGAAGTCCTGTGAAGTACAAAACCCTGAGCTTACATGCCGACAGTGTGTGTATATATGCTGGATGCCATGCTGGGGTGGTGTCCGATCCCCTCTGCTGGCTTTTGTGTGTTGTAAAGGTTCTCCACTGCTTTTCAGTGAGCGATGTGTGCCGACGTCCTTTTGTCTGAAGATATGTCAGCAAATCTGGTGGAGAAAAGAACTGCTTGAACATGTTTCAGTTCCAAGTTTCAGTGTTGGGTTGTGTTTGTTCAGGGTGGTTTGCGGCTAGGTTTTCACTAACCTGCGATACGCAGTAATGAGCTTCATATGGAGAAGGTGAAGCCCATTTGAAACCTGTGCATCTGTAACTTTAGATCTCATTCCCTGTTTCACATCCACACAGGAAAACCTGGTGTTGTAAGCACGTCATAAAAGCATCAGGATTGGCTGGAGGTTTAACCTTGTTTTTGAGGGATTTTTTTCTTTGGAATTGTGTTAATGAGCTTGAGCTGCTTTTTAGGATTGTTTTCTAGACCTTCTTAACCTATTTAACCTTCGTCTCATACAGGTTCACTACAAGGTGGGGCTGTGTTTTTAGCAAGAGTCTGGTGATACGATACATATCACGATACAGATTGACGATTTTTTTTTTGACAATTTCTGAGATATATATATATATATTGTGTGTGTGTGTGTGTGTGTGTGTGTGTGTCCGGGGTAGGACCCAATCTGACCTGAGCTGATCGGACAGGGTAGGACCCGATCCGATACTTGGCTGAACCCATATAAACATTGTTTATTTACTTAAAAGCAGAAAATCAGTACTTTACGGTACTTAATCTCACTTTTTCGATCACATCAAATTTACCGTTTATCGCTACAAATGAGGTACCGCCTGAGCTTATTGGAGTAAGATTCCTATCAGCTGATCTAACAGATGATATATGGTGTCCTTGTAAGTAAAATTTGAGTGGAATGAGACAGACAGACTAGTCACATCCGGCAGCATGATGTAACTGAGGGACTCGGTCAGACCGAGAGAACCGACTGGTGGAACCAAAATTACAGTAATTACTTGAAATAAATATTTAAAGGCCACAATCAGTCATGGTGATTAGGGCTTGGTGATATCTCAATATTTCTATCTGTACTGGGACGTAAACAGCAGGATATGGGCCGAGACGTTTCTAAATAACGTTTCTGCCCCCTCGCTCTGTTCTGCCCCCCTGCTCCTACTCACCCAGCTCATGGGCAGTTTAAACGTTTCCTCCACAATTGAAGCTCATTCAGCCCACAGACTGTTCAAATTCCACCTCCGTTTAAATTCACTCGAGCGTTCAGTTGTGTTTTCAGTGGAATCAGACCTGCAGTGGAA
This sequence comes from Acestrorhynchus altus, assembly GCA_034509495.1. NCBI lineage: Eukaryota > Metazoa > Chordata > Actinopteri > Characiformes > Acestrorhynchidae > Acestrorhynchus > Acestrorhynchus altus. The sequence continues at coordinate 5,725,139 of CM067503.1, read as the reverse complement.
GCGTTGTGTTATTTTCTGCTGATGCTCTGCATGAACAGCGATTAGATACTGCATGTCTGATTAAACAGTGAAATGCTTTCGTATGGCTAATTTTCTTTCCTGATGCTCAGACTGTTTAAACGCGTGTGTCCCACCTGGCATGGGAACGTGAGGGCATCAAAGGGCCTTTTAATCACTGCCTTTTCGTTAGAATGTTGTGTTGGTTTTTGCTGCTTTGCTTTAAAGCAGTTCAATTGACTTTTCAATGTTCTTTTTTGGGGGCAAAATACACTCATTGACAAAAGTTGAACCCAGAAGGAATCGACCGTTTGCTGAGCATCACTCACAATGGCAGCAAGTCTGTGTGTGGAGGCACCATGGTCAGCAGAAGGCCTAACACACTCAGAAGGCCTGGGATGGATGATCACAGGACACCATTAGGATGCTGCCTATTGAGCCTCAGCAGTGTTAAAAACAAAGGGCTATAAAGTGAATTAGCTCCAGTCTTCATCCACATGATTGGACTTAGTACAGATATTCTTGGACCTCTACTTACAGATAATGTCCTAACGGGACCATTCAGCTTATTGGCTACAGATAAATTCCTGCCCTTCAACAAAAAGAACCAATCAGCTCGGATAAATTCTGATAAACTTCGAGCACTGTAGCCAGAACAAGCTGAAAATCAGGTTTTTTTAATCATGTGACGTGATTTCTAGCTCAAACCCTTCTTTCTGCATCACCGTTTTTCGTTTTTTTTCCACTGCTGCCTCTCTCCACCATATCATATTTGATAAAACATTAAAGCTGCACCTCAGCTTTCATTTTTTTAGACAGGTTCTCACTGCCAAGGTATCTGGAAGGGACAGGATACAGCAGTGCCTTGAAGAGGGTGTGAGTCCAGGCTGTTGTCCTCGTCCTCTGTGAAGCTCTGGTTTGTTCTGCTTCTTCGTACGGAGAGAGGCTGTGAAGGCAAAGCTGCTGGAGAAGAAAAGCTGGTCTCATTAAAGGTGTTGGGCTTAGAGGTTATGAGTTTTGGAGACAGTGCGTCCCTGTCTGAGCCTCTGTTTCTTGGCCCAGAAAAAAAGTTGAAAGGCAGATTGTGTGGAGGAGGGAAAAAGTGTCATTCTATTTTTGCAGAACTTACTCCAACAGAGGCCATTGAAGAAGGGGGCTGGAGGCTTTACTGCTAAGTGGAGCCACATGCACATCAGCTCGGCTTCTGCAGATCTGTAACGTTGGGTCGTCTGCCAAAGAAAAAGCAGCTCCGGTCTGGCTGGAGCTCAGCAGACAGAAACGGAGCTGAGAGGCTATGGAAACATGAAGTAATGGAGGCGTGTTGGTTTGGCCTTCTCTAAGATCTGGGCTATCGTATTGAACTTCTGTCTGTAGTGAGTTGATGGCCTGTGAACATCTGAATATCGTAAAGATTAAGCTAGATGTTCAGTAGACACGTGGGATGCTTGATGAGCGTTTGGGATGTACAGGATGGACTGTGTAAGAATTTGCTGAAGGAGTTTCTGGTGTGTCCTCATTATTGTCTCCTTTTCGTCTGTGCAGGAGAGAATCATGAACCAGAGTGGTCTTCATGCCCGGGGGAGAGACATGTTTGGCTTGTGCTGTTTACCAGGTAAGGCCCAAATGGACAACGCTTCTCCGTGGACCACCCTGCACATGTAAACAGAGTCATTTCCAGAATCATCTTCAATTCTATGACACTTCCGAGTCTTCAGACAAGTCCACATGCTTGGAGGACAGTGCTACCTAGTTTTGTTACATTTCGTAACAGAAGCCTTCACTGGCAAGCATCACACACACTGATGAGGGGAAGGGGACGGAGGTCTCCCCCCCCCAGAGAACTCTGTAAAACACTGCAGAGATGTGAATTGGATTTGAAGTGAGTAGACGTTCCTGTGAGGACTTTGGTCTCTGTAACCAGCAGCACCAAGCACACGTTTGACCCACAAATATCCACATTTCAACCAACCAATCAATCAATTCATCAATTGAGATACAGATTGGTTCACATGGGATTGACAGAACAAAAGAATTCCAAATAAATGGTACAGAAAATAAATAAATAAATAAATAAACATACGTAAAATTTTAATTAAAAATGAATCTCTGGGTGAACAAAAATATAAAATGTTCTGATCAGTAATAAACATATATAATAATATAAAAATGACAATAAATAAAATATTTGTTTTAATTAGAATTTGTAGCATTTTTTTTCTTTTGTTCCCTCATGTGTTTATAACGCACAACATAAAATCCAGACTAAATATGAAGGTTTTTAATGAATAATTAATCATTTCAGACTTCCGGTTTGACTCGACATGGTGTAGGTGTGCAGTTAGAGCTCTCCGCGGGGCAAGCGTTAATTTAACTTAATAAATCAAGGCACCGTTGGTTTATTTTTTCTTATTTTCTTTTCTAATATATTTGGTTTAGTTTTAAACTAGTTTTAGTTTAGTGCCATAATACCTCCTAAAGGGAGCAAAACACCTGGGTCGACAGCACCAATTTTCCGGCCCACTACGCAGGCCTCATCCCCGGCTGCTGCCGCTGCGAACACAGCAGGGGAAGTGAGTGCTCACACGCAGGGTCCAATGGACCTCTCGACGCTGAAGACCGAACTGGTTCAGGCCGTTGTCGCTGAAATGCAAACGGTTTTATCGGACCATCATTCAAAGATCAGAGCGGAGCTACACGAAATGAAGGTTGAGTTTTCCAAGGATTTTGCAGCAATAAAATCTGAATTCGTGAACCTACAGAAGACAGTGGCTGGCGTTGAACAGTCACTGTCGGTGTGTACGGATGATGTCGACACTTTAAAAGGCAAAGTCGAGTTTATGGCGTTTAAGGAGTTACATAAACAAGACGCGAAATGTGAAGATCTAGAGTCTAGATTAATCATTTCAGCTGCTCTCAGCTCCACTGGAAGGTTTTCCAGATGTATATCTGCTCTAGGACAACATATGACGGTGAGAAAAACTGATATGATAAGATCAGCCCAGACTAGTGCTGAAAAAGTCAGATCTGTGTCAGTTAATGCAGAAAATCCGACGCGAGTCACTTGGTAATGCAGCCTGTCTGAAAGGCTGTGTTCATAATACTAAATTAACTTAATGACATCAGCTGTAAACCTGTGTTGACATTTAAAATGGTTATTCAACCTGTCGGTGGTGTACAATTACACCTACAGTGACAAAAGCAGCGTTTATTATGGCTGACGTTTTTGATATAAGCCTTTAAAAATGTTTTGGTTGTGAAAGGCGTGTAGGTTTCATGCTGGCCTTCAGTGAAGTGGTAACAGAATATTTTTCCCATAATGGAAAAAAAATTCCAATAACACACTGTACGTTTCGTTCCCTCAGTACCACCATTGTACCACCATAGAGTAGGCAGAACTGCTGAGTGTACTGGTGTGATAAGGCTGCTGTTGGAGTGTTCAGTTTTGCCATGCAGGTAGTCAAAGCAGAGCCCTTTCAGCACGTCCCTTTCTGGCGAGTGCAGAAGGTCGCAGTGTGGAGTTCTGAATGGGAATGGCATGAGAACAATCAGTCAGTGTGTGCTTTAGCACAGCCCAGACCTTCCCCCACCCCCACCCCCACCCCACCTCCCACCACCTATAATCTCGGTGTCAGCACCTCGCCAGAGCGGGAGCTTTACTGAGGAATGTTGGCAGGCCGCAGCCGCGACCCTGCCAAGCTAATCTTTAACGTTTCATATCAGCAGTTATTCTCAGCACCTCTGCAGGAGGCTGTGTGTGTTCCCTGCTGCTCTGCGCTTTCAGGTGCGAACGCATTGCTCTCTCTCCAGAACCCTCCCCCACCCAGTCACGCACACGACTTCCTACAGTCCACACAGCGACTCTCAGATCCCACGCGTTTACTAGTGGCTTTACGTTTAGGGTGTCTGGAGAGGAATTCGAAATGGGAATTTCAGAATGAGAGGAATTGTAGAGTCATTATTCAGAAGATCTTCACATCTGCACTCTCACATCTGGGATTTCCCCTCATTTTTGCATTTAAAGGTAAAGCTGCGCATAGACCCACTGTGCTGCACTGTCCTCCACTTTTAACCCTTCCACACTCTAGTGAATTCACACTCTAGGGGGCAGTGGGCAGCCCTATACACAGTGCGTGTGGAGCAGTGCCCTGCCTGTTCAGGGATTCAAACCGGCATCCTTCCATTGTTTTTAAAGAGAACACAATTGTAAAGTCTATCATTAGGGACTTAACAGTGCATCATTGGGAGCAGCTGTGGTCTGGTGGTGAGGGAACCAGCCTTGTCGCTGGTCGCTGGTTCGAATCCCTGAACTGGCAGGACATGACTGGAGTGCCCTTGAGCAAGACTCTAAACTCCCCAGCTGCTTCCCGGGCGCTGAGGATAGGGCTGCCCACCGCTCCGGGCACGTGTGCTCACTGACCCCTGGTGTGTGAATTCACTAGTGTGTATCACTTTGTGAGGATGGGTTAAATGCGGAAGACTAATTCCTGTGTGTGCAAAACACAGTGTGTTAAAAAAGTATAATTACTATTACATCATTTAGTGCATCATAGAGCTCTAGGTGATTATATTTGTCACAGCATGTTTACTGTCATCATTTTTCTTCGTTCAAATTCAGAAACATAGGCAGAATGGCTTTATACCCTTATTACTCCTCAATAGCAGGCCATCCTTCCGCTTGCTCTTAATAATCTAGCTCCTTCCTTCCTATCTGACCTTCTAGCTCGTGTAGCTCGTGCATGCTCAGATCCTCCTTGACTGGAGTACTCTTCCACCCTCCACAGCCTCGGGGACCAAACTTTCTCCAGACTTGCTCCAGGCCTTTGGAGCTCTCGCCCATCTCACACACAGCAGTCAAACACTGGCTTTTGAAATCCAGCCTTAAAACAGCTCATCTCTTGTTTACTTCTCTGAACCTGTTCTTATTCATTCAACTCCACAGTCACTCACCACCATCCGTAACACTGAAGCTATTGGATATAACATCAACAACACAAAAGTGAAAACTGTAGTCAACAGGAGATGCATATAAATAGACACTGTATAGATCAGAGATGGATATAAATAGATTATTAAGGACTAATAATATCGTTATATGATAATATTGTGCAGTATGGCAGTAAAGTTCCAAGTGCAGTATTGTGCAAAGAGCATTGTCTATGTCATAAAAGTGCACTGTGTGTATTGCAACACTGGAGCAGCTGTGTGTGTGTGTGTGTTGTCAGAGTGATGATAAGAGGCAGTGAGTTGAAGTCATTCAATTGTCTGTTGGTTGAGACAGTTTGTGAGTCTGGTTGACCTGGACTTCACACTCCTGTGGCGTTGGCCTGATGGTAGGAGTGTGAAGAAGCTGTGTTGAGAGAGTGTGCTGTTCCTGGTGATGTCGAGTGCCCTCCTAGTGGCCCTGGTGTGGTAAGTGTCCTGAGATGGACTCTGCAGTTTCAATCATACGTTGGAGTTCCTTCCCGTCCTGAACAGTGTAGTTACCATACCACACAATGACTGAAACGGTGAGGACACTCCCGAAGGTGCATCTGTAGTTGCTGAGAATGCAGTGGCTGCTATGGTTTTTATGCTTTTTTCAGTACAAAACGTTCTTACTATAAAGGTTCTTCAATGGTTCTTTAGTAAGTCAGAGGTTCTGTATTGAGGTTTCTGCATTGAAACATCCCAGAGCGCATAGTTGGCCTCATTCTTGCTCCACCGATCACCCAATTATGTGGGCATCTTTAACTTGTATAACAGAACTGGCCATCTGTGTTGTCCTTCAAGCAGGTTTATGCATCCAGTGATTGTTGACACACAGCTTGTATGATCTCTATAGGAAAGCACTGGCCAGTAGAGTGGTTCACTCTGGAGCTGCTGAGTCTAAGGTCACCGTAGTACTGTATAGATATGGACTCAAAGGGTATAAAGCCCCCCAACCATTGGGCTATGCCCTTGAATTTCTCGTCCTCAGCCACCAACGACATGGTGACCTGTGGAGGACTTTGCAATCACAAGCAAGGCGGTATTGGTGAGACATCTGAAACTGAGGCAGAGGTGCATGTAATGGGTCTGGCATGCAGGCCTGAACTCCAGAAATCCTAGCATGAACATATCATGTGCCATAGTGCCGATCCATTCAGACGCACACACTGCAGCTACATACAGTGAAAGTACTGAGTGATGGGGCTCGTGTTGCAGTGGCCTGTGCCTGTTCTGAAGCAGCTCTATAGTCAGGTACTACAGCAGGTTAAACTCCACCAGCCTGCAGCCCTTTCTCAGGTAACACAGAACACAGGAAACTGAATCGGCCGCTGGAGGTTAACAGATCATACTGACTCGGACAGCAGTGGACAGGTGGATTTAATGTTACTCAATACTTATTTTCAGAGATAAGCCCGGGAGTACCCTCCTCGTGTCATTGCAGTCCAGTCCGCAGCTTCGGGTCATAAGATCGCTGGATAATTCTTTTAAGTTAAATGCGCACAGCTTCTCTCTCCCAGTCAAACAACATCATGAAAACCAAGCAACACACCAGACAGGTCAGGAATAAAGTTGTGGAGAAGTGTAAAGCTGGGTTAGGTTTAAAAACATATCCCATGCCATGTACATCTCACTGAACACTGTTCCGTGGCACAACTGCAAACCTACCAAGACATGGTTGTCCACCTAAACTGACAGCCCTGGTCAGAAGATCACTAATTAGAGCAGCCAAGAGGCCCATGGTCACTCTGGAGGAGCTGCAGAGATCCACAACTCAAGTCATAGACATGTATTAGTCATGTATCCCACAAATCTCACCTTTATGGAAGAGAAGCAAGAAGAAACCCATATTTGAAGACCTGTGGAAGATGACGCTCTGGTCAGATGAGAGCAAAGTTTCTTTTTGGCCTAAATGTGAAATGCTATGGGTGGCAGAAAGCTTACAGGGTTGATGGGATGGGAAGATAAACGGAGCTAAATACAGGGCAGTGCTGGAGGGAAACATGCTGAGTTTTGCAGCAATCTGATATCACATTATTTTTTTATCAGTGATTGTACATAGAAAAGTGCTACTATTATGCTTTGCAACCAATAGCTGGATCAGATATGTATATTGTACTGCCTGGCTCCATTTTTAGGCTTTTTGTGGTTCCTCAGATTTAACTTCCTTGCTGTGTTGAAACCAGTGGAGCTGTTGATTGACTCACTCGCAGTTTGCCAGCCTGAGCTCTGCTCAGAAACCATCAGATTCAGTGCAATATTTTTCCCTTTCTGTTTTTCTCCATGTGACGTTCAGTAAATCCAAAGCTCTGCTATAAAAGCTGAGTAAACAGGCCAGCCGCAGAGGAGCTGGGTCTGGCTTCCTCTGCCGTGGTGCAGAGCGAGAGCATGCTACCCGTGTTTGGAGCCAAGAGGAGAACAAACGTGGACACAAATGTATGTGCGACATGTGGTTTACATCAGCAAAGCTAGAAATGCTCTCAGGCTGCCCCATAAAACCATAACAGAGTATTCCCAGACAAGCTGACCAGGGAGCTGTTTCACAGTTGGGCTGATAACTGAAGTTCAAAGTCAAACCTCAGTAGTAGGAGAAGAGATAAGGCACGTTACTACTGTGCGATACTCACTTCAGGCCTAAAGCTGAACATCTGATCAGCACCCTTTGCACTTTTGATAGATGTTAACTGCGTTGCATTTCTCACTTCATAATAAAGAAGAGTCTGTCTGTTTACATCAGACATCGGCCAAGGCATGGTGTGTCCGTTTCTGGTGTATTTCAGTGGTTCGGAGGGGAATAAAATATCAGTAGTTTAAGTGTGAAATGATTTATTACACAGAAACCTACCAAATCTGATTTCTTTACAGTGGAAATGATGGGAACCAGGATCAGAACCTGTTAAAGGTACCATAGATTGCTTTTGTTTAGTAGTTTGACTTGTTGTTTAATGTATAAATTGTAAATACACTGTAAGGCCAAATCTTAGCCTAATGCATGGAGCAGTGGAACTCTGTTCTCTGGAATGATGGAGCTCCTTTCAGTACTTTTGGGATGAATTGAGGAATGGGAGATGATCATAGTAGAGATGACTAGTTGTTTGGTCTAGGAGTGTCCAAATATTCACATACGTTTGTGCCGAACCAAGAGACATTTAAGGACCTCGTCTGCATATGAATAAAGCACACTGGTGCTGAAGAATTGAAGTGAACAATCATACATAACTGTCACTGCTGGGATGGAAACTGTGAGGCAGCAAAAGAGTTGTGTTCACTGACATTCCTTCTGAGAAAATTTAAGCCCAGTAACGGCTTTAGCGGTCAGTTTCTCCTTGGCCTTCCTCATTTCCTCTGACTGCACTCGCATCTGCGTCCCGGGACGCCTGAGGAATGTCTCAGCCCCTGCACCCTTGAGGCTGAGAGCTTTCAGACAGATTGTAGTTTAGGTTTGCTTATGTGTGTCGGCAATTAGACAGCAACTGCATCTGCTCCGGTTTTGAAAATGAAACTGCAAGCTGGAGCTCTTTTTAGATTTACCAGATGGTGCAACTTTACACGTTTTGCCGAATTGAAACAGGAAGCACTATTAGGTTTATCTGCAAGTGGGTAGCTCTATTTGAATGGCCCCCAGTAGATCCTCCACAGATACTCATATTAAACTCTCAGGTTGATTCTGAGCAGCACTGGCTGTAGTCAGTGTTAGAAATAGGTCTCGAGAGGGTCCGGTTTTGTGTTGAGGTCAAGGTTAGTGTTTAATGTTAGGTTGGGGAAAGTTTACATGTCGTGTTAATGGACATCGTTTTGAAAAGTGACTTTCACGCGTTAACTAGTCAATCAAATACCAGGATTTTGTTCCGATTGCTGATCCTTTATTAACAAAATGAACTCAAGGTGGAGTGAGGACCGTTGTTATTCTACAGATGACCCAACCTGTTATGAAAATGGTGATCCTCTGGATTGGGGATTGGGCCCAGGCAGTCCCAAGGATTTGGATATGTTCAGTGGGTTCAATTCCATCACCAACTGACCTGATTGATCATCATTAAAAACCGATTTATCAAAGCAGGTGTTGAGGAGAACCATCAGTCATACTGGATTCCTATGAGGAGAGCTTTGGAGATCCATTATTGAACACAGTGATGGAAAACCACCACTTTCTGTAGGAATATAATTTGTATTTATTTTAATATCAGTGTTTTAATGTGTACATAAACACTTACGACCCAAAAAAAGGACTTTTTTTCATTCTGACCAGTCCGCAGTACAATATTTTCGCAGTTTAACGAAAACCATGTGTCCTTAAAACGGCGCCAACACTTTACAAGAGAAGCCAAAACCTTCATTATTTTGGAAGTGAATGTTAAAGAAGAGATTGGGTCAGTTCAGAGCATTTCTATTGGTTTATGAATCCAGAATTGTTTACACTGTGTACAGAGCAGCTATAGGGTTCAGACCAGGGAGAAGACTAATAACAGACAGAAATACAGGGGTTGGACAATGAAACTGAAACACCTGTCATTTTATTGTGGGAGGTTGGCTAAATTGGAGCAGCCTGGTGGCCAATCTTCATTAATTGCACCAGTAAGAGCAGAGTGCGAAGGTTCAGTTAGCAGGTAAGAGCACAGTTTTAACACAACATTATGGGGGACATACCAGAGTTCAAAAGAGGACAAATTGTTGGTTCACATCTTGCTGGTGCATCTGTGACCAAGACAGCAAGTCTTTGTGATGTATCAAGAGCCACGGTATCCAGGGTAACATCAGCACCACCAAGAAGGACCAACCACGTCCAACAGGATTAACTGTGGACGCAAGAGGAAGCTGTCTGAAAGGGATGTTCGGGTGCTAACCCGGATTGTATCCAAAAAATGTCCTTCCCAAGATGAAATGATGCTGTATTGGCCACTAAAGGAGGCCCTAGAACACCATACTAATCAATTATTGTGGTCTAAAACCAGGTGTTTCAGTTTCATTGTCCAACCCCTGTACATCAGTGATGTGCTTAGTTGGTTTCTTTAGTTTTGCTTTGGAGCTACAAGGTTAACGTTGCTGCTGTTCAGTCATTGAGGCTGATGCACAACCATTCGCATCTCAGACTGTCTCATTTCCAATAGACTTGCATGTGTGGTTTCTGACACAGCACGACATACTGTTGTGTATAAATATGGCGTTTAATTTTGCAGGAAGCTAATTCAGTGTTGCCCACAGGCCTGACCTAAAGCCAGAGAGAGCACTGTGAGGGAGGTTACTTACTTTGGACGTGTATGTCCTTAAATATGATTCTAAAAAGGGTTCAAAACTGTTTAGTGTCGCAGTGTAAACACTGGTTTTGAAATACAGCTCATGTCCCAGCCTGTACAGTCCATATATGGACACAGTGCTACAAAAAGGCTGTTTTCAATTTCAGTCTTACAAAATAGTTTATGGCTTTATATACACGGTCAAGTCACATTTTTATGACGGCCTCCTTGTTTCTACACTTTGTCCACTCCTACCGACTGTCTCCACCTTGTAGCTGTAAAGTCAGAGACAGAAGCACATCTGTTTCTACACAGTTTGTCTTGGTCATCCTCTAGTCCTTCATCAGCGCCCACAGGACGCTGCCCGCTGGATATTTCTACTTGGTGGACTGTTCTCAGTCCAGCAGTGACACAGAGGGTTTTAAACACTCCAGCAGTACTGCTGTTTCCGATCCCCTCAAAAGTGCTCCATGGTGTCAGTGAGGACGTGGTCATGTGACTGGACTCTGTATGTTTCCTATATATTTCACTTTCCTAGACCCTTATGACCCATCCACAACCTGCAACATATCTAAAAGACAGGAGGCTGAGCTGGAGGTGGCGGAGATGAAGATGCTGAGATTCTGGGAGTGACAAGGATGGACAAGATTAGAAATGAGCAGATCAGAGGGACAGTGAAGGTGAAGCAGTTTGGAGATAAATCCAGAGAAGCCAGGTTGAGATGGTTTGGACATGTGTTGAGGAGGAATAGTGGAAATATTGGACAAAGAATGTTGGAGATGGAGCTGCCGGGCAGAAGGACAAGAGGAAGACCTCAGAGAAGGGTTATGGATGTAGTGAAGGTGGACATGGAGATGGTTGGTGTAACAGTAGAGGAGGCAGGGGATAGGGCAAGATGGAGGCAGATGATCTGCTGTGGTGACCCCTAAAGGGAGCAGCCGAAAGAAGATGATGATTTTACTTTATGCCTTGTTTGAAAACCTGATTTGAACAAATAAATGCCATATTATTGTTCAAATAAACCTGGAAATACCTGGATTTTCACATTTTCAGACACAATCTAACTTATAACATGCAAATAGTTGTACTGTTCATGTGTGTTATTGAGTGCCAGCTAGTTTCTGTTTTGGAGCAGAGTTTGTCGGTTCAATAAAAGACACAAACGTTACAATTGTGAATGCGTTTGTCAGTAAGTGACTTGGACAATGATTGAACCACATGTTATTAGTTATTGATGCAGGAAGCCAGGTACTTCCAAAGGTTGCACTTGCGTTTTCTTGCAACCGAGGGCAAGAAGCACCCTCTACCTGATACAACCGTATCGAACCATCTGCCACAGTCCAGTACTGAAGTTTGTGACCTACACTTGAAAGCAAATATGAGATTTTCTTGTTGCAGGTTTCCTTTAAGGAACCTATTTTGGAGGACTGACCACAAGTGCAATTAAGCTAACCAAACCCATTGAGTGGGGATGACCGACTGGATGTTGATGACCGGCTTTCTGGAAGATGGAGTGGTGATTACAGCCGTGTTTCTCTAGTTTACATTGTTGTGCCCAACTTGCTCTCATTACTGTTTTTATTCAGCATCACGAGGTCTCACACAAACAGCATTACAGTCTTCCTTACAGCCACATCTTACCACCATGTGATCACTATATAACCCGCGAAGCCTTTGAAGCTGGCGTTTGTACTTTGGGCCAGATTTGGCACATGAATCTTTCCACCCACAAAGTGTGTATTTTTTATTGTTTGGTTGTGATGTTCTTGATTATGGCCAGATTTCCAGCCTTTATTTGTCCATTGTAGGACAGAGAACGTCATTTAAGTCTGGGCTTTTCCTGCTTGTCTTTCTCTTCTTTTCCTTTTCCGTACTGTGATGCCCTCGGCCTCTTAGAGCTTGACTGTTTTTCGTAGCTGACCACGTTATTGTTTATGTTTATTTCCCAGCCGTTTATGTCCTTGTTAAGTTTTAGCTCTTGATCTTATGCAAGCCCTCCATATGAAGTGTATTGTTTACTCGTACTACTGTTAGATCTGACTTGAGAGGTCACTGCATCCCAATCGAGAGAGAATCAGCAATAACATCCATCAATGACTGGGAGTTCCAAAGAGCAAAAGCTTCTGGGGGGTAAAATAGCCCACTCTTTCTCCACCCTGATCCTGGACGCACCCCCTGCCCTGCATGTTTTTGTGAATTCCCTGCTTTATCACACCCCCTGCACCGGTCTCATCACTGTGTGATGAATTATCAGGGAGTAATCCAACTCCGAAAACTGAAAAGTCACTCGTTTCCAACTGAGTTAAATTCCAGTTCAAAGGCCAAAGGTTTGTACTTTTTTTTTTTCTTTTTTTTGCTCACACAGTTCTCAAATTTCAAAATAAAAGTCCTGAGAAGAGATAATAGAGATACATACATACATAACAAAAATAAAAAAGGACAATCCGTTTAGTTTTATTTGGACTTTGTTTATTATATTTGTTTATTTATTCATTTATAAAAACATATTAATAAAAATGTTATTGTCAATCTAATCACTACAAATAACTCATCAAAATGCTTGCAATTTCATCATAAATCACTCTGGATGATCAGTTCTCAACGTGACTACTGATATGTAAAGTATATTTTAGTCCTTATCAGCGACAACAACAAAAAAACAACATAAAATTGCAGGAGCTGTTTTAAAATAAGACATATTTAAGGAGCCCAGAATCACCTGAAAACAACTGTATCTGACATCTGTGACTGTCTCCTATTAATACTTTCAAATATTTTGGTGACAAAAGTACATCAGACTGTGAAAACATCCTGCTAAAGTGGCCTAAAGGGTTCTAAAGTTTAGTGAGATGAATAGTTGAATCAGTTGTGTTGGGAGCAAAGCTCAAAAATATGCTGGGCAGTGTTCTCCTCCAAGCGTGATGAACTGTCCAGTGATGTGACGGTTTAAGATGTCACGTGTCTTGAAGGAATCACATGCTTGCCTTTGCCCTTAAAGCACTGCGGTCAGTGTGTGATGGGGGAGTGCCGCTTGAGGGAGTTGCAAATAGCATTTTTCTATTTTATTCAGCCACATTTAATAGTAGAGAAGACTGGTGAACACTGGTATAACAAAACCTGGTGCTTTGCTGTGATAGACGGACCCTAATTATGTGAAGTTGTGTGTTTGAGGGCTTCTGCCTGCTTTACCTTTGGATGAAATTGATTTTAAAAACAGGAATTGAGAGAATGACTGCACACAGAAGTGCAAGAGTGTTCATAATCATTCCTAATTATATATATTATGCAAACGTTTTCCCCTGGCATTGACACATTCTTCATTTTCTCTAAAAAAGAAATGTTTTGACCAGTCCTGCTACCAGGACTGACGGTGTGGAAGGTGCCAGCCACCCATTGGCCTGATGTAATTTGGTGATGTTGGCAACATTCATTTGTTTGCAATTAACTGTTCCATTTCAAGCACCACCTAGGCAGGAACAGCCCTTCATTTCCACAGAAACACTGAGTCACTGTCCAATGTGCAAGGACTGTATGAGGCTGTTTACATGCTTTACTGTAATCCCACACAGCTGCGAAGAGCAGGTCAGGGCTCCCCAGCTGGTTCTCCACACGAACGGCAGATGAAAGGCTGCGAGATGAAAAGGTTGGGGGGCCCTGTGCCGAACTCCCACAGGAAGCACAAAGCAGCAGAGGAACGCTCCGAGTAAACACCCTGTTTATGCATGTAGTGCACTGACTGCTGAGTAAACCCCAATGATAAACTTACTGAAACACTCCCACACTGAAAATAGAGCTCTACACTCTTGTGTCAGGAGTGTGTATCTGGTCACTTACATCTGTTTACGTCTTCTGAAAGACATACACCCAAACACATTGGCACGTTGTCCTTGTCCACCGCCATTCCATGAATGTGTTGAGTACTTCACTAACTTTTAACACATGGGAGAGAGAGAGGAGGAAGAGATCATGTATATCATGATATATCATATCATATTTGATATATCATGATATATCATGATATTTTGTATGTGTATCATCACACCCCTAATGTTTGGTGTCAGAATTAAAAAACTAGTCATGCTTTGCTCCTGTACTACATTGGGTTGCCAAGTAAAGCACAGATTTCCTTTTTGTCAAAGGACAATCAGTGTGTTTCATTCTGAGACAGCAGAGCTGTCAGTACACTTAAACCACCACATCTGACACTTTGCACTGCTGATAAAGTGCCTACTGTAGTTTAATGGACGCTGATGTATTTATGTGCTGTAATACAGTGTAACACAGTACTTGCGTGCTGTGGACGTCTTATCTTGCATATGAAAATAAGCTGTCCAGTCGCCCACATTGCACTCGTCCACCTGTGAGGGAAAGATATTTCCTGTTAGTTCAGCTTGCAGGTTAAACAAAGCTTGGAAACCTTTTTTTCTATGCTGACATTTTTTCCACACCATATATCGTATATTCAGCTAAAATATATCGTGATATGATTTTATCGCCCAGCCTTAATATGTTTTTTTTTTTAATTATGGTTGAGCTGATGGAACCTGGGATACCATAGCAACCACTTAGCTGCACCATTGCATTCACCTAACACCACCATAGCAACTGTCTAACAACTGGCTAGAATTGGGAACCACTTAAATTGTGCAGCCGTTCCCTGTTCTCCCGGACGTGCACTGGTTTTCTTCATTTGCCCATTGGATTGATGCAGGTATGCTTTTCTGTGTTCTCAGGGGAGTGTGTGCTACAGAGAGCAGTCTTGGTGAGGAAGAAGCTGTCTCCAAAAGAAGGAGGGGGATGGCTGTCCGGCACCTTGTTCTGCACTCACTTTAGAGTTGCCTTTGTACCACAGGAGAGTCCACGACCAGACGTAAGTACAACAGCCCCACCCAGCTGGACTCCCATTTGCAGTTCTGCTGCAAACTAAATATGGTGCAGATGTTTAGCTTAATCCCCGTCCTCTGTTTGTTACCATACCAGGGCTGATTATTTTCTGGTTAAGGATGCTATTTGAGCAAAACTCAGTTTATTCTTTTATTTACTTTATCCTAAAAGTACTCCATCAGCCAAGATGTTTGACATATGACCTCAGAAGGAACTTTAGTCTCCATGGTGGGACCACTTTAAACCATATGTTTCTTTCACTTCAGCTTGTCAAGGGATGCATGTGTACAGCTACCAATGAAGGGGGTTCAAAGCTTGATTTGTATTTCCTGCAGGGGTGTAAAAATGCGAAATGCACTCTGCGTCTGTAGGGGGAGCCCATGAGCAATATCAATTAATACCTGCGTATTGTGGCTTTAAGTAACATATGTGTTTATTACACAGCTTGAATTAAAGTGACCCTTGTTCGTGTGAGTTTGACAGGTTATTTATTTCATGGCATATTTATATTGTATTTCATTTAAAGAGTTCATGTCGGTTATATGTTGTCTGGAAGATCTGTGCATGTTTTAATATAATGTTTGTTTTTATTATGAAACATGTATTAATCAGTGTTATCATTATATTAAAATTCATGTTTTAATGAATGTTTTCCTATACACGTTTACAAAGTATCAGATTTATCAACCTAATCTACCGGTCATCTGTGTCCTTGTCTACTGTTTATGGGTATTTGTACCGGCCCAGGTTTGCTGGGCTATCACTTTAAGAAAGTTTCTTCTGCATCCTCCTCCAGCAGGTGCTGCAGTGGGTTGATGTGTAAAGTAGGTCAAACCTGGTTCTCCGTCATATATTAACCAGGTGGAGGAAAATTATCTATCACTCCAATAGTGCTCCGACTCCCCAGTCTCCATATTTCTCTCCACCAGTTTCAGGTGTCTGGTTTTGTATCCGGCTCAGACAGTATCTCTGCAGATGAATTATCAACTGATGTCTGCTTTGCATATCCGTGGCTTTCAGGGTCTGAACTCCTTCCTCTTTCCTCCTGATTTAGGACAATGCTGATCCAGTCCTCCTTGGGGACCATGATGTGGCACTGGCTTCCATTGAGAAGGTTGTGGCTGGTACGTTGGATGGACTATGAAACAAGCACAGTTTGGGGATTGAATTTGCTACACTTCAATAAATAAAATGGAAATAATTCCTTATTCAATGCTTTATGAAGTTTGAATTGGACGTGAATCAGTGAATCAGTTCATCATTTTAAAGTTGATTCAGTTCAGTTAAAGAGACTCAAAGCACTTCTGCTTCTTTAGCAAGTGATTCACTGAATCACCAGAATTCAGTTCTGATACTTTTGATCAGGGCTCTCCAGCCCTGCTCCTGAAGAGCCACCTTCCTACAGACTTTAGATTCCGCCCAAGTCCATCCCACCTGATCCAACTAATTACTGCCTTTAGAATGTCTTGATTGGCTGGATGGGTTTGGTTTGGAGTTGAAACCTGTGGGAGAGTAGCTCTATAGGAGCAGGGTTGGTGACCCCAGGAACGATGCTTTTTCATGGCAGGTACCAGAGAACCATTTTTATTTTTATGAGTGTGGGTGCTCTCTGTTTCAGTGGGACCATCCCGGACCAAACTGGTGACCCCCAACTCCTCTCTGAAGTTCACCCCAGAGGAGCTGATCCTGTACTGCAGAGACCTGCGGGTTCTCTGCTTCCTGTTTGACCGACTCACTCCTGATACCCAGGCAGTAGAGGTGCGTCTGTCTGTCTGTCTTTTGTTTTAAACTGTTGCTACCAGTCGAATATAGACCACAGATATCGTCAGGTTATAGACTTAATTGTGTTGGTGTTAATGAGGTCCCCCGTTGCTGCTGGCATCCAGCATCAGTTCTCATTCTGCTGGCACTGTGCCACCTTTCACCACTCACTGACTTCCAGCATTCTCAGATTTGTTATGCACCACTCAGCAGTTTGCTCTTACTGCACTAAATGAAACCAACGTGGGCACTGCAGTACCCAGAATGCTGTAGGGCTTCTAAATAAAGGGTTCTCATGATTTAAAACAAGAACTGTCCCTTCCAATCCAGAGAGACCATTCTGCAGTCGTCCGCCCCGACCTGACCATCACTGGCATCACTGACCCAACCAGCATTTCATTTGTACTGGTGTAAATAGGCCACAATTGCTATTTATTGGACACAGAAATACACTATATGGCCAATTGTTTGGGGACACCCCTTCTCGTGAATGTGTTCAGCTGCATTAAGTGGCACCCATTACTGACACATGTAGAGAAATACTGCCAATAGAATAGGACTCTCTGGAGCACATATACATGAACCTATTGGCACCATGTCTAATGCCAGACATGAGCTACAGGGGTATAACCCCCCCCCAGTATTGAGCTGTGGAGCAGTGGAACTGTGTTCTCTGGAATGATGGAGCTAAATCCAGTACTTGGTGATCATCCAACATCCTGACTGTTGTTACTCCAACAAAAGCAGGATAAGCTCTTTTTAAAAGTGATGTCCCAACACTTTTGTCTATATTGTGTCATTTGTGTGCCTTGACTGATGATGGCGTGAAGCCGTGTCTTTAATTGTGTCACATTGTCCTTCCTCTGCAGATTACATACACCATTGCCAAGACATACCAGCCACTGAAGCCTGGAACTATCCTGTCCTTCCAGAATGCTGCTTTAGGTAGTGTTGGTGAGTGTCTACAAGCCACACTGAACCGTAGCCCACCCCTCCGTCACTTTAGCAGCCTGCTGTTTACACACAGTCATTCTTAATTGGAGGGGTGGAGGGGGGTGAATTCCTCTGTTGTAAAAACGCTTGTACAACCATAAAAGCAATCAGAACAGGATGTTGTAGCTCACAGTGATAAGAGCAGGTCGTGTGTGTGTGTGTGTGTGTGTGTGTGTGTGTGTGTGTGTGTGTGTGTGTGTGTGTGTGTGTGTGTGTGTGTGTGTGTGTGTGCGTGCGCTGAATGCTGGGTGAGCGCTCATTTGATATTCAAATGAAATCATATGAAGAAACGCGAACCAGGCGGAGGGAAAAAGTGCCCGTCAGCGAGATGAATAATGGAAAGAAACTTGACCTGGGCCACCTCCTGGCCTCTGCTCAACCCTGTCAAGATCTGTGTGTGTGGTCAGTTCATGTTCATTGCAACGAGACACTGCTTCCATATCGTCACTACAGCAAACAAATTGATTTGACGGCTCAACCGAGCACGACCTCGGAGGAGGTCCAAGGGCGCTGCGGATTTTGTAATTGGTGAAGTAATTGGCAGGTCTTGTGTTAAAATAAGTATGTCAGTATATTGATATCATATACACCGAGCAACCGTAAGTCTTGTACAACTTGTTTAGGCACGCTGCAGTGCTGCTGGAGTGTTTAAACAGTGTGTCCACTCACTGTCCACTCTTGTTGAACACTCCTACCTAGTTGTTCCACCTTGTAGATGTAAAGTCAGAGACAGAAGCTCATCAGTTCTGCAGTTTGTCACCCGCTTGGCCTTTGTTAATGCTCACAAAATGCTGCTTACTGGGCGCTGCTCACTGGGCGCTGCTCACTGGGCGCTGCTCACTGGACGCTGCTCACTGGACGCTGCTCACTGCACGCTGCTCACTGCACGCTGCTCACAGGACGCTGCTCACAGGATGCTTTTGGACTGATATTTTTGGTTTGGTGGACTATTCTCAGTTCAGCAGTGACACTGAGGGGCTTTAACTCTCCAGCTCTGCTGTGTCCGAATCACTTGTACACTAACACACCACTGCAGTGAGCCAGAGAATCCACATAGACGTTGAATGGTGTTTAATAGCTTGTTGGTGTAAGGATTTAAACCTGGCTCAGCAAATTAGATCTCTTATATGATGTCTTTGACCATCACCACGTACGACCGTGTTCCCCAGGTGAGGTCAGACTTCTAACATAGTTGTGGGTGTGAGCCGAATGTGCTGTGACATAGAACCAGGACGAATCAAAGAACTATTATATGATGTTCTGTGTACGTTCCCACGTTCTGTTTACATGGTTTTTGCCACAGTTGCAAGCTCTTCAGTGAGGCAGGCACTTTTTGACACCAGTATGTAAACGCAGCGTTAATCTACTCCACTGTTTGTGGAGACTGTGGGAGACTAAGCTATGCTGGTTTTGCACGGACTTCAAAAGGATTGCAGGACCAAGCAGAGAGGAACTTCTCAAAGGTTAGATTGGTTGATTAAACCTAAATAGTTACATGAACAGTTTGACGTTTACTGCCTCCTGTCAGAATGACAAGGTCTCATAAGAACATTGGAGACCATGAATGTTTGTTTTCGTACATTTCCTTGTTGTAGACTGAGTGGCAGCCTCTGTCGGATCCTCATGTTGATATCCTTTACAGAAATGAAGCAGTTCCTGAGTAACCGGCGACAGAACTCTGGAATGAACTGGTTCGAGAGTTCGGGAGACTGGGAGCAAGAGCTGGAGAGGACTGGTGCCACTGGCTGGAGGGTCAGCTCTGTCAATGATCGCTTTGAAATGTCCACCAGGTATGTGAGATCTTCTCCACGATCTTAAAGATCAGTATCAATATTAGAGGTAGCTCAGCTATTATTGTTCTTGTTGTAGCCTTTCCAGGTTTAACGTGGTTCCTCAGAAGGTTCTTGACACAGAGCTGAAGAAAACGTTCGCCCATTTCAACGAAGGACGCATCCCTGTGAGTGAATAACTCACCATTTATTACCCTCCGTAGCTTCCAACATTCCAGCTCATCTGGCTCTGCGTCCACACAGTTGTCATTTTTAGGGGTTTTATTGTGAACGTGGTGAACATTTTTACAGTGATTTATGTGCTACTTTCTGTGCAGCACTGGTGTTGGCGGCATCCCCATGGCAGCGACCTGCTACGCATGGCCAGCTTCCAGAACAACATCTACCATGAGAAGGACGATATTCGGTTTGTGGACCTTTAAAATGTGACCACAGTAATTAGTATTAGGGCTGGACTCATCCTTAATAAATTTCATAACCCATGTTATCATAATCAACCTCTAAATGTTCATATTGCTCATATCCTCATTAATATTATTAATGTCCTGAATGGACATGTAACTGACCATGCCTCCCCTGTCTTTACTGTATAGGAATCTGGAGCTGATCCTTTTCGGTGGGCAGCCGCAGTGTGTAGTGGTGGATCTTGGGGAGGAGATGCCTTCACCTGCAGACGTGCAGCTGGCACACACACGCCTACGCACCCTGTGCCTTGGGGGTCAGTGCCGAGAAGTTTATTATGTTTGTGTGAGATCCTGTGATCCTGTGATCCTGGCCTGCATGCTGTAGTGTTCCCTGCACTGACGCTGGTGATTTATCTCTCTGATTAACAAGCAGAAAACCCTGACGTGCAGGACAGCAGTACTCGGGACCCTGTTTGGGAGCCCATGTGTTTGTGATTGTTTTAACTTTGTTGTTAGACACCACCAGTCTAAAAACTTTGCCCATCTACTGGCCCTATGGTGGCAATGAGTGTCTGAACAGCTGAATTTCAATCACCAAAAGCTTTTCATTGCAATAACTTTGTCTTATTCGTCTCGTTTAGTAAACTCGTTCATTTGGGGTCTGTTGCTGCTCTCCTTGTCATGGAGTCTGCTGAATGCTGTTGATGTAAATATGTATGATGGCATGCAGTGCTTGGAGCCTGTTGATTGTCAAACAACTCTCATTGTAGTTAAAGCAGTTACATGTTCTACATTCATTTCAGAGGGTAATTCAACATTAAGGGGGTGTTTAGTTGGTAGCAGTTATAATTTCCATTTATCCTTAATTCATTTAAGCTTTTACCTGCTATAGAAATCTGAACATGAGGAAAACACAGCTGAACATTTCTATAGTGTGTCCTGATTGGCTGATTTGTAAATTGTATACAATATCAGAGTGTAATGTTAAGTTCTCAGAAAGGTGCCAAGTGTATATGTAGGTGTTCTTGCTCTGATACATCTGATTCAGCACCGTTAGTGGCTAATGATTAGGTTGGGATGTTCATCAAGTGTGAGAGAAGTTGACCTTCGCTTTCCAAGTGTGACCAGCTTAGTTTGTAATGAAATGTTCTTGAAGGCCTTTGTATACTTTGCTGGAAGTGTTGCATGAAGTTTAACCCACCTCTGCAAGCTTACACGCTTGCATACTCGCCACAGTCTCACGTTTGCATGCTGCAGTACTGCAGGTGGTGCCATCGGGTATTAGGGACGTTTCCATGACCACTAGAAGAGGATTGCACAGTTATGTCATTTTATTTGCTGCAACCAGACGACGTATGAAGAGTCATCTCTCAAACCACACGGAAAATCTGATATATATATATATATATACACACACACAGGGGTTGGACAATGAAACTGAAACACCTGTCATTATATTGTGGGAGGTTTCATGGTTAAATTGGAGCAGCCTGGGGACATACCAGAGTTCAAAAGAGGACAAATTGTTGGTGCACGTCTTGCTGGCGCATCTGTGACCAAGACAGCAAGTCTTTGTGATGTATCAAGAGCCACGGTATCCAGGGTAACGTCAGCACCACCAAGAAGGACCAACCACACCTAAAAGGGTCAAAGGGTCAAATCAAAATGATTTCATCCTGATTTTGTTGGAGTAACTGTCTCTACTGTCCAGGCTTTCTACTAGATTGGAGTTTTGCTGTAAAGATTTGTGAGGTGAACAGTGTTAGTGAGGTGAGGACGTGGCATGATCAACTCCACAACTCATCCCAAAACTATTGTATGGAGCACAATCTTTGCAGTCATTTCACTGGTCCACAGCTCAGCGCTCGTATGAAATATGGTGCCATTAAGTTCAATTTATCTGCTCCAGGGACTTTTATTCTATGGAGAATATTTCTTCAAGGGACTAGATGAGCTGTGCGTGCATTTGCACATCTGTGTCTGCAATGGTTGCAAAGTAGCTGAATGCATTCGTACGAGGGGGGGTCATTATGAAATAAATGAAGGGGTCTGTCTAATTTTAAACAGTCCCAGGTGGTCACGTAACCGGGACACAGAATGTTATTTATGTTGTTATTGTTTTGTCTCCCATTCTGCTAGTGGTTTATCCCACACTGACCCACAAAATTCCTCAAAGTCCTGTGTTCGAGTCACCCTCACACGCCTCCAGCTGGAGTTTGGCCTCACATCCCTCTTCACACACTGTTTCTCTTTGTGATGTTCCTCGCCAGCTTGACTTGCCGTAGTTGTCCAGTACGCGTGGATATAGAGAACCCCTCCCAGTTGTCTGTGCAACATTCAACTAAGTCCTGTCCCTGCTTTCTTGCAGACATTTCGTCATCTTTGTCTGTGCCAGACGACAAGTGGCTTTCCACTCTTGAGGGCACCCACTGGCTGGACTACATCAGGTAGATGGATACACTGTCCACTCTTAAACGTGGTGCTACAGTGGATTCTTTAAGTGATGCTATTAAAGAACCACTTTTGGTTTCATTGAAAAGAATGTTTGTGAGAATCTTTGCACTAAATTCACCCGTAAAAGGTTCTTCACAAACGTTCTTCTGTGGTATTGCTCAAAGAACCATTTGAAGCACCTTTATTTTCGGTGGTCATGCATTGATTTGACAGGCTGTAGCTGTGCACCTCAGTTCAACATGATGATCGAAATATAATAAACACACAGCTGATTACGCTTCTCCTAAAGACACTCGATTATTCAGACCAAGGATGTTAACTGCCTTTACAATCCTGTAAAGAGTTAGATTAAGGCTGGGCAATATTTCATAAATATCGATATATCGAAATATAATTTGGATAAGTTATAAAAATGGCCATATCGTAATATCGCATCTGTTAAGAGTGAGTGGCTCATTTTGTGGAAATGGTTTGGTTTGTGGAGGGACGACGTTCAGCATCAATTAAATATTGATACTTTAACATTATACTATGTTCAGGTTTTCATATCACGATTTCTCATTTTTGAGTAGTCATATCGCCCAACCCTAATTTCAACTAGATGGTAGATTCTTCTTCATTTTCTTCTTCTTCTTCTTCATCTTCGTCTTTTTCTTCTTCATCTTCTTCTTTCGGCTGCTCCCTTTAGGGGTCGCCACAGCGGATCATCTGCCTCCATCTTGCCCTTCCCCCTGCCCCCTCTACTGTTACACCAACCATCTCCATCTCCACCTTCACTACATCCATAAACCTTCTCTGAGGTCTTCCTCTTCTCCATCTCCAACATTCTTTGTCCAATATTTCCACTACTCCTCCTCAACACATGTCCAAACCATCTGAACCAGGCCTCTCTGGCTTTATCTCCAAACTGCTCCACCTTCCCTGTCCCTCTGATCTGCTCATTTCTAATCCCGTCCATCCTCCCAACAAAAATCTCAGCATCTTCATCTCCACCACCTCCAGCTCAGCCAGAGCCACGGTCTCCAAACCAGGCATCATAGCAGGTCTCACTACAGTCTTGTAAACCCTCCCTTTCTGTCTTCCCCGATCAGCACTTCCTGTTGGAGGAGGACAGATATGACTGACCATTTATTATTACATGGCATATTTTAATTTGTGCTCATTGTTACTGTTCAGTGAAGATAATTCAAAGGCATTAAAAAGTAATGACGTTAATTGTTTGTAGTTGAGAGTCTTACTGTAGTTAATACAGTTTAAACACACTGTATCTCACAGCCCTTTTAATCTGTGCCGTCCTGGGCTGTAAAACTAATAATCATACCAGGAAACTAATGTGAAATTTAATTTCCATGAATTAGTTAGTTTCTATTTATTGACGCAGATCACTAAATGAACTGAGGACCCAGATGACTCACCGCTTTCCGTAAAAACCCACTAATCAGGCTTTAGAATCTGCTCACTGCTAATATAAATAAGCGCCTGTGTGAACTAAATACATCTGACTGATAAAATTTACATCAGTTTGTTTAGTTCAAAGGAGAGCAGGAAGATGTGAGCATTTGAAGTGCTATAGCAATTATGAGATTCCAGGAAATGTGTGTGTGTGTGTGTGTGTGTGTGTGTGTGTGTGTGTGTGTGTGTGTGTGTGTGTGTGTGTGTGTGTGTGTGTGTGTGTGTGTCTTTGTCTAGATGCTGCCTGAGAAAAGCTGCAGAGGTGGCCTGCTTGCTCAAAAGAGGTCACCTGACTGTTGTGCTGCAAGGTGAGTCCCTGCTGGTCATTCATGTTCTTCACCCTTCAAGTGGGTTTAAAGACCGATTGAATCAATAAGTGGTGTTTTCTTTCATTTCCTGTTATGTTTATTATATTTTTCCCTCCGACACAAAAAAAAAGTATCTTTTCTACTTTCTACCTTCACTGTCCATTTCATCAGCTCCTCCTTCCACACAGCAGCACTTTGTAGTTCTATAATTCCAGACTGTTGTTCATCTGTTTCTCTGTATACATTATTCTCCTCCTTTCACCCTGATCTTCAGTGGTCAGGACCCCACAGGACCACCACAGAGCAGCTGTTATGTGGGTGGTGGGTCATTCTCAGCACTGCAGTCACACTCGTGGTGGTGGTGTTAGTGTGTGATGGCTGGTATGAGTGGATGAGAAACGGTTGAGGACCCAAACAACTCGCATAGATATCCAGTGTATATGACTTTGTTTCACATCCACCACCAGGTTTTACAGTTTTTAACTGGCAGAAATGGTGAGATGCTGTGTTATTGGCCGACATCACAGCTGGTAAGCTTAGGTGTCGTCTTCCCACACAATATGCAACCTTATTGGCGATTTGAGTGAAATGTACAGTTTGGGAATTGGGCATTTCCTGGTTTCCGCCACAACATGGTCACATGGTTCCAAAACCTATGTATCTTCAGAAGCATTCATCTTTATGCATATTTCATCCCTATTATTATTCAGAGAGCTTGCAAGGGATTCACAAGGTTTCCTTTATCCTGTACTGTAATAAACGCTCACCTCTGGCAAGACCTTTGCTTGTCTTTCAGTTCTCACTCGTTTTCTCCAAAGCTTTCCGTTAACTGCTGCTCTCAGCGCCTCGCACTGTCCCTTCAATAAACCCTCTGTATTCTCACTGCTTTGACAACCAGTAAATAACCACTGCAGTTACTCAACGACTTTCTCAGATGTTTGTGAGTCAGCTCACCCATCCATCACTCAGAAACCTGTTCAGCAGATGTGTTCTGAGCAGTGTGCTGCTGCACATCTGCCACAAGAGGGCGCAGTGTGTTAGGAGTGAATCCTTTTTGTTTTTCTGTTATTAACTTTAAATAGTTCCTTTCTCACACAGAAGGTTATTCTACACACACACACAGTGTTTGGTAACGTGTGCCATAATTTAAGAACGCTGATTCTGAAAGACCTGCCCCCCGAAATGACCAGTCTGATTGTAGGACCAACTGGTCATATCCTTGATGTGTTTTAGCTGAATGGTGATGTGATCTACAACACAATGTTCAATGTGAAAACCCCCATGACATCCTTTATCTGTATTTAAACATACTGAAGTTTGAACCTCATTTCTTCTTTATACACACCAAGTTGTCTTCATACCAGAGCTCTTTTTTTGCCCCCTCTATGGTGTGTATTCAAGAACGTAAGTGGGGCAAGAGGGAGCTGAGAGCAGGGGGCAGAGGTGAGCGAGGGAGCACAACGAATACTTATGTGTGATATATATTTGTGTTTCTCTTTAACCATTTCGGGCCTCAGCCCTCACTGTGAGGGAAGAATCACACCTTGTGTCCTCAGCTTTATAAGTCAGGAAGGCCTTCGACCCACCAGCACTAAACACATTTTTTGTGTTGCAGTGAATCGTCTACTTTTATAAAATTTATAACCGTATTTAGAAGCTCCTGTTTATTAAAATCCAGTATAATAAAGCAGTTTTTATTACCTGAGATGTTGGTCATATTGGCTCTGAACAAAGAATTTCAAGTTTTGGGCTGCTGTGACACGCAATTTTAGAAATATGTATGGATCCAAGATGCAAAATCTTCCAAAAAATTAAGACCAGCTTATTTTTTTCATACATGTTGTCACAGTAATAAGCTATAACATAAAATGTCATTTTTTAAAAATTCTCAAATTATAGACACCCATCTGCAACTTTTTTGTTCAGAAATCAATTTGTTTTTCAAGTCTCCACATAAAAAAAAAACAAAAACAAAAAAAACAGGATTTTGACAATTTTTGATAACAACTTGGTCACTTTCATCTAGATATTAAACTTCTGATAGTATGGACACATCAAGTATTTACATATTTAAGAAGCCAAAGGCCTTCCATAAAGATATGTCATGTGACTCTCTAATGTAATTACTGTGTTATTACAAAAAAGTGGCAACGTCAAAAACACACAAAAGACACACAACGTGTATAGTGAGGGTATTGTGTGTAGAATTAATTGAATCCATTTTGAAATATGGCTGTAACGTAACACGTGCAAAAAGTGAAGGGCTGTGAGTTCTTTCTGGACGCACTGTTTGTCCTGATATAGATACAAATATTGATATATTACACAGCCTTACTTTGTACTTAATTGTACTTAAATTGTACTGATGCATTTGAACATCTCACCAGCTGTTCTTACAAGCATATTTGTCACTGTGCAGCAGCAAGGACACATCATACAGATGTGGTTAACTACTCAGCTGGTCACAAAGTATTGCTTTAAGACTTTCTGGCATGTTGATGCTGCTGAATGCTGCCCCTAGTGGTTTTGTGTGTACTTGCATATGCATTGCTCGCAACCAACGTGCACAGACTGACACAGGATGAGTGTGACGGCCTTAATGCGTACACATAGTTTACAGCAGGGATGTCTTTAACCTAACGGCTGCAGTTGCTGGGACTGTGATCCAATCAGCATCGTTTCTGATATTCTACACCCAACACCTAAGATTTACTGTAGCTATGTGCGTTCAGGTCATCAACCTGTCTGTAATCATCTGATGAACAATATTACTGGATGAAAAGTGATACAACTAACAGTTAACTTTAAAAAAAAAATGAACTAATAATAAAATGCTTTTTAAGAAACGCAGCTAAATAGTGAATCATGAGTAAAATGACTTAAATATTAATAATTATTTAATCCAGTTGAATAAATGTTGAATTTGTGTTCTTAACATTTTATAAAAATGTACCCAAGAATTAGTCCATCAGCAAAGATTTTTGATTCACAAATGTTGCCTGTTTAGTGATGGAACTAAAGTAGAACCACACATTCCAGAAACTGAATTTGTGAATATTGCTGCTGTTCTCAAAGTGTGTTTACATTTACATTTAGGACATTTGGGAGACATGTTTCCAGAGCGACTCGGAAAATATTCTTGGTTATTTATTAGAGGCTAGAATCCAGACATGCCTCAAGCTTAGATGCTGCCAAACACGAATGTCAGAATGGAGTCGTCGATACCAAATGCTTAACATATTATACGCCTGTTATGAGTAAATGCTCTTGAAAAAGATGGTCTTCAGCCAGTGTTTGAAGACAGCAAGTGGGCAGGGGCACTTGAGGGGCAGTTCTTTCCACCACTTTGGTGCCAGAACAAAAAAAAGAGTCTGAATTATGATGAAAGAAGTGGTTTTGTGTCTAAAACAATGGTATTATTAAAAGAACCAGATTTTAATGCACATGCTTACAGTATTTTTCATAAACAGATATAAATATACGTAATAATCTGTGGGCTGCAATAAGCCCAACAATGTCGATGAACATTGTTCACCTACAGGACATTTTAGAGGCTTCATTTTATGGAATAAAATAGAGATATTAGATAATCGGTCATATCCTGTAACTACAAAGTTGCAGTGATCGCATAGCTTAAGAGGTTGCTATGGTGTTGCTATGCAGTTGCTATGCTGTTGCAGTTTATTGCTCCAACATTGAACATAATATGGTAACGTGTTTAACTCTGACATAACCTACAGAGACGGAGGACCGGGACATGAACTGTGTGGTGTCCAGCCTGGTGCAGGTGATGTGTGACCCGCACTGCCGGACAGTGGCAGGCTTTCAGGGCCTGGTGCAGAAGGAGTGGGTCATGGCAGGACATCGGTTTCTCAGCCGCATCAACTACCACCGAGATAGTGACAAAGAAGAGGTGTGTGTGTGTGTGTGTGTGTGTGTGTGTGTGTGTGTGTGTGTGTGTGTGTGTGTGTCCTGCTGTTGGATTACACTGTCCTCTCAATAGCTCCACCCCACATATTAAAGGAATGTTATCAAATGGTTGAAATTAGCTTATATGAGAGACAGTGGTTGGTCAGTTTGATGCTTATGAAGAATCCCATTTGGCTCCTAATGAAGCTGCACAAGCGATTTTACCAAGAATGTGTAAAACTACATCAAGGCAAAGGGAGACTACTTTGAAGAATACATCTGAGAATGATCTTAATAGAAGATCTGGGACTGGTTTGGGTTCGGACATGAGCACTTTCCAAGCTTTGATTTCTGTGCTGTTTTACAAAGTTCCCATCACACCAATTTTCCAATCCTCATTTTTTCAGATAGACCAGTGTCCTGGATGCTTAAAATTCCATTTTCGAATATTATTAAAATAAGTTCCTATAGGATCAGTGTTCCTATCCCAAAATTACTAGCAAAATTTCCTGGCAGTGTAATATTCCTATCCGAAAATTCCTTTTAAAAATAACTTCATGTCAGATCAATATTCCTGTGCAAAATCAAACTATCTTCCAATCAGACTAATATTCCTATCAAAAATCTTCCTATAAAATTAAGATTTCTTTCCAAAACATCCTATCCTAATATTTTCCCATAAGGTCAAAATTCCTGTCATTTCTGTTAACACATCTCCAATCACAGCAATATCAAGTTCAATACACTGTCTTTTCTTAACTCTTTTATTGTGTTACTCTTATGTGCTTGTTACCCAAGTGTTCACTGTGTTCACGACTTCATATTTGTAACTTCTTACTTTTTCACCAGTATTTAAATCTCTGCCAAAATGATGGAAATAGATTATCCAGCTCCAGTCTCCAAAAGCAGTCCAGCTCACACGAGAAACACCAAAGATGTCAGGAGTTGAACTGTACATCCAGTAACTCTTAAGCTGAGAGGATTTCATTACACTCACTGTGTGCTGAGTTGGAGTCCTGGTTTGCACACTGGCTCTGGTGTGGAAGGGTGTGAGATTGTGGTATGTAACGTGGTAGTTGCTGGATTGGAGGTCTGTTCAGGTTAAATTACACATACAGTTCCAGTTGAAAAAGAAGCCAGTCGTGAACTCGGTGTGTGTTTAGTGTGTTTGCATAAAACTGAAAGGTGACTGTGATGTGTTTCTTCGTGGTAGGCCCCGATCTTCCTGCTCTTCCTGGACTGTGTGTGGCAACTGTGGGCTCAGTTCCCTGCCCGATTCCAGCTGACCGAGGACTATCTGCTGGCCCTCCTTGATAGCCTGCACCTGCCTCTCTTCAGCACCTTCCTGGCCAACTGCCAGAGGGAGCGATGTCGACGCTCTCAGGTACACTCGGACACACAGGCAGACACGGGTCACAATCAAGCTCACTTTGTTCACCCTCCTGGAGATTTATTTCATCTGTGACAGGAGCTGGGTGATGTAGTTCACAGTAGAGCCCTTCAGACACTAGAATGTAGTTCATTAGTAGGTAGAACATGTAGAACATTCTACAGCTGGATTGTCCAGCTGTGGTTCTGGAAGGCTCTGACATCCAGCCATTTGCTGATTTTCCAGCTCAATTACTAAAATGACTCGGCAGTTGGTTACCAGTTTTAGGTTTAGGGTTCTACAAGGGTTCTTCAGTATGGAACACTCAAAGAACCCTTTGTTTAACCTTGGATTAAAGGGTTCTTTGCATTGAGAAGAGTTCTTCAGATTGATAGAGAATGTGCTGTAGATGGTTCTGTATAGCACCAAAAGAGTTCTGCTTACTTAAAAATGGTTATTTAAGGGTTCTTTAGTAAAAGAATGGTTCTACAGTAGAACCATGAACACTCAAAGAACCCTTTGCATGATGAGTGTTCGCGGATCACCGTTGGTGTACAACCCTCTACAGCGAAGTGTAATTTTGTTTTTCATGTTTTTTAAATAAAATGATCAGTTTGGGAATTCTCTTCAGGTATCTTCCTGTCAGATTAATATTCATATCCCAAAATTCCTATCAAAATATCTTATCAGTGTTCCTACCCTGAACTTCCCATCAATATGCAAATCCCAAAATGTCTGTCAAAATATCTTCCTTTTAGATTAATATTCCTACCCAATAAAGTTTCCATCAACATCATCCTGTCAGGTTAACATTAATATTAAAGTTGCGATATTCCTGTCAGATCACTATGCATATTCCGAAATTCCTGTCAAAATATTTTCCTACCAGACTGGTATCAATTTCCGTCACTCATAAATCCTCTATAAAACATTTATATAAAATAAACAACAATTATTAATTAATTGGTATGGTAATTAAAGTAAAGTAACAATAAACTGTGTCCTCTCTGCAGAATTTGCCCCAGAGCTACACTCCTGTAAACGGTCTAAGGGAATTACCCAGAGGCTCGGTGGAGGAGCCAGTGGACCCTCCTTACCCACCCGTGTGGGACTGGGCCTTGCAGTACAGCAGCCAGAGACGGGCCCTCTTCACCCAGCCTGTCTCCCTGCCCAGCGCCCCTGCCCCCGTCCTCAACGGCAACTTCAACACCAACCTGGAGTCCAACTGGGTGAGGAGCAGTGAATTTAATGCGTTCAGTAAAACAGTTCACTTCAAATAAACTTATACGTATGAACATGCAGTAAATTCAGTAAATACAGTAAAATTCAGTAAATACAGTAAATTCAGTAAATACAGTAAATACAGTAAATTACAGTAAATACAGTAAATTACAGTAAATACATTAAATTCAGTAAAATGCAGTAAATTCAGTAAATACAGTAAATACAGTAAAATACAGTGCAGTACAGAAGCAGCCAAACAGAAATGGAGTAAAGAGGACAAAGAATTTCTCATCTGAAGAAAGTAGTTGAGATCTTGTGAGCTAGTTTGAAGAAAAAAGCTTGGTTCAGGTTTCTCCTGCTCGCCCCACACACGTATATACAGGGGTTGGACAATGAAACTGAAACACCTGTGATTTTATTGTGGGAGGTTTCATGGTTAAATTGGAGCAGCCTGGTGGCCAATCTTCATTAATTGCACCAGTAAGAGCAGAGTGTGAAGGTTCAATTAGCAGGTAAGAGCACAGTTTTGCTCAAAATATTGCAATGAACACAACATTATGGGGGACATTCCAGAGTTCAAAAGAGGACAAACTGTTGGTGCACGTCTTGCTGGCGCATCTGTGACCAAGACAGCAAGTCTTTGTGATGTATCAAGAGCCACGGTATCCAGGGTAACGTCAGCACCACCAAGAAGGACCAACCACATCCAACAGGATTAACTGTGGACGCAAGAGGTAGCTGTCTGAAAGGGATGTTGGGGTGTTAACCCGGATTGTATCCAAACAATGTCATTCCCAAGACGAATTGACGCTGTATTGGCCACAAAAGGAGGCCCTAGTACACCATACTAATCAGTTATTGTGGTCTAAAACCAGGTGTTTGTTTCATTGTCGTACCCCTGTAGATATATATATTCTAGACTCCTTTGAGGAGAGCTTTGGAGATATTTAATAAACACAGTGATGGAGAACCTTGACTTCCTGTCTGATAACTCTTTGTTTTTATTCTGATAGTGTTTCATTGAGTAAACAAAGAATAAATAAATATGTTCTCATTGCGAATGTAAAATCTTGTGTAGTTGTGTGTTTTGAAGAGGGTGCTGATGCTGAGTAGTGGATGAAGAAGCATTTTTACAGTAAATAGGGGTATTTTGGGGTTCACCCTAACAAGAGCTACCGTGGGCTGGAAAATGAAGGGGTAATTAATCACTTGCTAATGAGGCTTGCTTGTGTTGAGTCAGTGAATGCTAATTAAATTTAGGCTATCCTGTCTTTTTAGGCTGTCCTAGTTGAACAAAGGGACAAGGGTATTCTTTTAAAAACGAGGCCAGCTTTAAAAAAACAACTGTGCCAAATTTAATTCCCTCCTCTAATTAAATTCTCAGCCTGAATATAACACCTCATTGCCTTGTTCATAGAGCATCAAATCAAGCTGCCTCTCTCTCCCTGCAGCCTGTAGCTCACCCCCTCCCCTCCCTCTCACAGATCAGCGACAGTGTTCCAGGCTCTGTGTTCCTCCTGTCTCGGAGCACCTTCTCCTGCCCTTCCAACTTGCTGCCGTGGAGAAGCGGTGGAGGCTCAGGCTCCTATAGAAAGAGTCACCGCCGAGCTCCATCTTCAGAGAGCCTGCCTGCTTTGGAGCGCCTCATTAAAGCCTGTGGCCAGCCGGATACTCTACACGACCCCCACGACCCCCACCAACCCCTCATCCCCCTCCTGCTGGGGCCCTGCATCCGCATCTGGAGGAACTGCTATCTGAGAGGGGCACTGCATGCGCAGGTAGGCCCTCCCCTTCATTTTGTAGTATTACATTTATAATGAATTCATAAAAAGTTCTATAACTTGCTGATATGTAAATAATGGTGTTATTATTAATGATAACAATTATGTATTATTATTATTATTATTATTATTATTATTATTATTATTATTATTATTATTATAGTTTGGACACACTTGGTCAGGATCTCTGTTACTGTCATTAACTGAGCGAGTAAAAGATGACCTGATTTCCAAAAGACATAAAGATACAAGATTACTTTTATATTTTAAGCATTATTACATTTTAATTCCATATTTTATCATTTAACACAAAACAGTAGTGGAAAAAAAATCCATCTAGTAGCAACTAAGAGTCCTTCAGTGACTCTTGGTGTAATTTTCACTCATCCTTTCTTGTAAGAAGCTTATATTTCTGAGAGATTCTTGGTTTGTCTGCACTGCTCTTTTGAGGTCTATGCACAGGTTTCTGATGATGGTTGGGAGACTGTGAAGGCCAAGGTAGAAGCTTCAGCTTATGCCTGTTGAGGAAGTCCATATTGGATGTTTAGGACGATTACCCATTATCCCTCCATTGTAATATTCCAGTGCCACTGAATGCAACACAACCCCAAACCATGCTTAACAGTTGGAAAGGTCTTCTTTTAATGACATTCTTCTGCCTTTTTTTGCCTTGCGACCAAAAGTTCAACTTTTGCCTTTAACTTTGGAACGCTGAGGGTTGTGGTGAGGACGTAAGGAAGCTTTTCTTCCGATTACTGTTTCAAGGTCTTTTGCAGTCAATGGGAGATTTAAATGGCCCTTCTAGCAAACCTATGACAACTCTCTGAAAATGTACTTGGTCTTTCAGACCTCAACTTAACCTCAGATGTTTCTGAACTGTCATTGTCATTGTCAGGGTCAAACTATAGTCCTACTGGGCTAATTAAATTCTGAGATCAAGGTAGGTGATTTGGGAGATCATATCTCTTGGGGTGGCCAGGCTTTTGCCTAGTGTTCCTGTATTTATTCACTGTAGATTTGTACAGCACAAACCTAACACACAAATGTATTCACTTATGTATTTATTAGTTTTTCTTTTTTATTCTTTTGTTCTTTTCTTTATTTTTCCCCTCAAAGGCTTTCACACATCCTATGTCTTCTAACGCGCGACACCCCGTGGAGCGTCTGGCCTCTGAGGTGGAGCATCTCCGAGAGCGTTTGGCCCAGGCGTCTGTGGGACGGCCTCCAAACCGCAAGAGACACGAGCACCGTCGCCTCGACTCCAACCTCAACCAGAACGCCAACAATGGCACTTTCCTCTTCTCCTCCTCCTCCTCTTCATCCTCCTCATCCTCTTCATCATCGTCCTCTTCATCATCCTCTTCATCCAGGACATCCCAGCAGGAGAGCCCCGGAAGAATTTCAGGACGTGGCTCTGCAGCCCCCCGGTACAGAGACGGCGGTGGCAAGCACACATTTCTGTTTGGCCACCAGGGGGAGCCTCAGGGCAGCCAGCGCTATGCCCCCTGCCCCAGTGCCAAACAGTCCAAGAACAGCGGCTCATCAGGGGCCAAGACACACTGAGCTGTAGGTAGAGGATAAACGAAAACAAATAAAACGTTGCACTTCTGCCGGACCAACCATTAGCAATATTCTACCTAACCGTAAAAGACTCTAGCACTTGTCATCTTCGCCAGGCTTTTCAGTGAATTGTTGAGGAAAACTCTGCTTTCAGATTATCTGTTGCATCTGTAGTGCAGCTAGTGCTGTTGGAGATTAGGCTGGACTCCAGATGAAACCACAAATAGATGTTCTACACCAGTGTGCACTGTTCATTTAGTGGACAGTTTCCATATTTCTGTCGACTCCTGACCGTGAAACAGGCTGAAAAGGGTCATGCAGACAAAACAGTGAGGACAGTAAATGTACAATGTACATATTGCAAACATTCATTGCATGTAATTATTTTATTTTACATGGTAAAAACAAAACGAGCCCTGTCCAGGGGTATTCCTGCATCGTACCAAATGTTTCAGAGTAGGCTCTGGACTACTCACGACCATTGACATGACCCCAAATAGACCCTGTCTTAACTCGGTCTTGACCACTTTGAGCCTCAATTGTTTGTAGTCCGGGGCTTTATGAAGGTGGTCTGGACGACGGTCCTAAGTACAGGGACGTACTTTACCCTTTACAGATGCAGCAGATAGAGAATCACTGAGTGTTCCTCCGAGAGCCGATGCTTCATGTAGCAGATTCGGGTTCGTACAAACCAATATCATTGTGAGAAAAAGCACAGAGTTTTTCATACAGAGTACTTTCATTTTCAGAACACTCGTCGAAAGTTATAGACTTGTATATAGTAGTCTTGTATTGTAGGACATCAAAATAGAAACATCATGTTCACGACATTTCAAGCTTCATTCAGCGTGTTCGGTGACGGTGTTTGTCTTATAAAGAAGACGATGCGAGATTTAAAAATAACTAGATGGAGTACATTTCTGATGTCCCGCAGTAATAAAACGGGCACATAGGGAGGGAATGCACTCAGTAGTGATGTAATGTGCTTTTTTTTATAGACCTCCCATTAATTATGCCAAATAATCTTTGATCATTTATTGTCTGAATGGACATAGATGAGTTTAATCTTTTCGTTAGGGGGCTGCTGATATGATTTACTAATATTTCGCTTCCCATCCATAAAGACGGGAAAATGGCTTGCTGCTCATTTCATGAAGAAAGATTTCCCTCGTCACCACTAGAGGGAGGCTGTGTCTGTGGGACCACAGATTCTGATGGGAATTAACCTGGATATTGTACCACGTATCTGTCGCCTAAGGGGGATCTATTCTCAGAGGCACAGTTCTAGCTGTATATATTGCATTGATCAGCCTTTAATTCCAGTATTAATTAAAAGAAGTAGAATTTCAGACTTTTTTTAGAAGACGGAAAACGACTCTCTGCATCTCCTAAGTTATTTGTAACTTCTTTCATCTGCATTTCCAATGAATATTTAAGTATTATTTCTTACTGTATCATTTATGCAGCATTCTCAGTAGTGTAGTGTGTTAATCATGGTGAGAATGAGTCATGCAGTCAGGAGTGTACGGATCAGATCATCGTAGGCTCTGCATTGTCCGTACTCATTTATTATCCTAATATTTAATTGTATTTTTATTGTCATTTTTTATGTTTGTATGTTCATGTTTGGAGGTACATGAACGTTCATTGGTACTCTAATGTCAGCAATAATGGACAGAGAGTTGCTCCCTCTTTCTGTTTTCTGTATTTGTGTGTTCAGTGGATCATCACGTCCTTGAGGAAACCTCCACAAAACATCGGCGGTCTTTGGTATTTTAATCATTATCATATCCCAGCAAAACGCAGTCGCAATGAAATGCTCAGATGTTTGTTTTTGTTTTGACAGCATTAATACCCACAGAAAAATAGTCTGTATCAGTACTTTGTAGATCCTCCACTGGCCTTGACTTCTCACAGCGCCTTGTCTTATGTTCAGGACCATCCATAAGGGCTTTCACAGACCCAGTAAGGATTTTCTGCCAGATCACTCCACTCTAAACCCTCTCTTAGCCTGGTCTTTACCCCTTTAGGCTCAGTATTTACTTGGTCCTAACCCCGTTTAGACCCTATCTTAACTGGTCTCGACTCATTTTCGGACTACTAACATTGTCATAGACCCTATCTTAACTTGGTCTTGATCCTCTGTAGACCCTGTCTCAATTATTTATAGACAAAACAAAGCATAACTAGGTGTGTTTAAGTACTTTGTAGGTCCTCCACTGGCCTTAATCCCTCATCACGCCTTATCATATGTTCAGGACCACCCATATATCACTCCACTCCTCTTACACAACCAGTATTAAGCTCAGATCAGTTCAGAGAGTTTCATTATACACATATCCGGTGAATTATTTCTGGAGTAACTGGAGGTCTAATCACTTGTCACCACCATCACCAGGTCGGTGAGTCAGTAGGAATCAATTTGGTATTTAAAAAATGGAAATATCCATAATAGGCCATTATAATATGTACTTTATAGAAATGAAGTAATATGACTTTATTGATATAAACCAGCTGCCTGGATAACTTACCAGTATTAGATATTGGTTACACTGGCTGTATCAGCTACTGAAATCTAAACATTAAAGAGCAACACCAGCAGCCTTTCAGCACCATCTCCTTTATCCATTCTATTTGTGGTTCTGGAGGAGTGGCCACTGGTCATCATGATTTAATCATGATGGGGTCATTTTACGGAAAACACTACCCAAACATCACGTCACGGGAATTGAACCTAACGCTTTCCTGAGACTTTCCGGGAAAAACAGACGTTATTTTTGTATAAAGTCATACATTACTTAAACACACAGCAAGCCTCCAGACCATTTTTCAGTCATCTCACTGGTGCTGCTCTTTAAAGTAACTTCAACGTCCAAACTTAATTCACAGATCTTCTAGAGTGGTTTTGACTTTCTTCTCCACATCTTTCCCGACACTCTCCCGGAAGCTCTCAATTCGGCTGTAATGTGGGGAAGTGTTGTCCGAGACTCCATCATTTGCGCCTTACGTGGTCGTGGTGGCAGCTCAACCCAACACGTTTGATGAGGTCCACCAAAAAAGGGGGAGCAGATCCTTCACAGAAGTTCAGAACAGCTGCAGAACATCTCAGCACACTTTTGTTTTCACAGTAATCGCAGCTCCTGACGGGACATTGACTTTAAGGAGGTTTCCTTAAGACGGTGACGATACCTGTGTGATGTTGTGCAGAGGAGTTGATGGAAAAATAATGTGTAGCTCATATGATGGCTGTGAGTGGGCCGGCCTGTGGCGTGCTTCTACATTAGAGAGATGTGATGTTTGTTGTGTGAGCTCTGTGTCAGTGTGTATTGTGCTTGAAGCTGAGAGAACGCGGTACTTGTAATATAAAAAGCCACGTCACTCTTTAATTGAGGTTATAGCAGAGCAAGCTCAAAGCAGAACCTGTTGAATTACTGTGTGTTACATAAAGCGCACTTGAAGTAGGCGACTGCTGGAAAAATGTGCCTCCATCCGTTTTCTGCCATGACTACACAGCAGCTCTGAAAGCTCCCGACTCCTACGGATTGAACAGAGCGCCTCAGTGTTTATCAGCTGCCTGGAACGTCAGCTTGCGTAAGCACAGCTTCCGTTCAGGGAAATGACCAAGCTCTTGTTCCTGTTAATTGATCTTCCGCAGTCATTCTTCGCCGGCTGAAAGGAGGGAATGAGTTATTGCCGTTGTATTGTGCTGTTCTCACTCGCAGAGCTACTGGGAGGAGACCACATTTCCCCTTTTTCCTCTTCTGATTTGTATCAGTGTACAGCAGCTTGTTATGGATCAATAAATCTACATCTGTTACTACAAACGTTGGAATGTTGTTCTGTTCTTAAGCTCTCAGTGCATGCCCTGATATACACTACATGGACAAAAGTATCGGGACACCTGCTCGGGCATTGTTCCTTCCCAAATCGGGGATATCCTGCTTTTGTTTAGTCTACTGTCCATAGAAGGCTGCTAGATTTTTGGAGAGTCGCTGTGAGGATTTGATTCCATGTGTCAAGAGCATTAATGAGGTCAGGATGTTGGAAGGATGATCAGTGGTCCCACTCATCCCCAACATCCCAACTCATCCCATATGTATTAGATGGAGCACATCACAGTTCCACAGCTCAAAGCTGGGGGCTTTATACCCCTCTAGACCCCTCCTGGCATTTGGCGTATCGCCAGTAGGTTCGTGTTTGTCTGCTCTATAGAGTCTATTGGCAGTAGAAAAAATTCTCAGAACTGCAGATGCAGCAGTGCTGCTGGAGTGTTTAAACCCCTCTGTGCCACTGCTGGACTGAGAATGGTCCGTCAACCAGACTTATTCAGCTAAAAGCGTCCTGTGAGCACTGATGAAGGACCAGAGGATGACCGACACAAACTGCAGAAACAGATGGGCTTCTGTCTCTGACTTTACATCTACAAGGTGGAGCAACTAAGCAGGTGAGTGGACAGGGTTTAAACACTCCAGCAGCACTGCTGTGTTTGATCCACTCATACCAGAGCAACACACTAACTCTCCACCACATCAGTGTGACTGCAGTGCTGAGAATGACCCACCACCCACATAATAGCTGTTCTGTGGTGGTCCTGTGGGGTCCTGACCATTGAAGATCAGGGTGAAAGGGTGATATATATATATATACTTTATAGAACTATAAAGTGCTTCTGTGTGGTCAGAGGAGCTGGTAAAATGGACAGATGAATGCTGAAACAGGTTGTCATAATGTTATGGAGGATCAGTTTATAGTGTTTACCTGTTTGTTAAACAAACCACACTTGAGTCTTTAGTACATTTTAACGTTTTATATCTTATGAAAATAAATATTTACAACAAAGTCACTTTACAAGAAGCATCACAAATATTTCATTTCCATAAAATGCAAAAAACGATGCATGTTTTACGATCTACAGCACTGGATACAAAAAAAAAAAAAAAAAAAAAAAAAAATACAAAAAAGACGAAGAACTCCTCCTAAACATTAATCGCAGACCTGGCTGTAACTCCATCTGTTCTTTAAAGCAGTGTTATGTAGCAGTTGGGAGAACGGTGTCCCTGTCATCCAGGCTGAAATGCTGTTAACTGCGCTCTGGAAACTTGCGGAACATGCGGAGAACTGCCTAATGCTGTGCAAACCATTAGTCACATTAGTGTAATCCCGTCACATTACTGACTCAGTCCACGTGCTTCTGTATCTCTCAGCTTGTCCACAAATGCCTGTTTATAGCTGTCCATGAGGAGGAGCTCATATATTTACAACAGTGGTGTGAAAGTTCATTACACTTGCTCTTAATACAAATGCTCTTATTATGCTGCTTCACGCTGGATGATCCAATATGGGAACTCTGGGCCGATACCAATAGCTCATGAACATCATATTTGCCGATACTGAAATGTAAACATTTATAAAATGTAGAAATTGGGACTGTATCCATCTGGATCTGTGTTACAGAGAAATATAGGAACCTGTTTCTGTGGGGTTACAAATGCAGGAATACAGTGTTGCATAAGCATTCTGCACATCTGGAGTTGACTGAGCATTCTGCACATCTGCAGTTCAGTAAATACATCACAAATGATCAGATCTGTCCCATCTTCCAGGCTTTGAGTTCTCATCAATGTGTCAGAGTACCCAAATACTGGTTCTCGAACATGCCCTTAAAGACAGTATTTAGCTTCTATAATAAATACTTTTAAATCCGATAGATCTTTTACATTTTTCATGACTTGAGAGCCTCAGAGAGGCTGACGTGACTCCGACTGCTGTAACATTACATCAGATACAGAGAAAAAGAATAAAAATCCCAGATATAAACAATGATCAACAGGGGAACCTTTTCAAATCTTCAGTGATATGTTTTCATAGTCATCTTACTCAGACAGCAAATGAGTCATGGTCCAGTTCTGGCCCACATCTCACCAAAATATGTCTGACTAACATTTCACATGGTTGGTTGCATGCAGGCCACATGTTTAAATATCATAAATGTTAAATCTGGCTGATGTTCCTGGGACAGTCATAATTCTTTCTGAGCAGGGAGGACCTCCTGTTATACGCCACCCCCATGTGTGTAAGTTCAAATGAGTTCCTGCTGGTGTCTATGGGCTTACGGCCAACCGTACGCTTGCCAATGAAAATACAAGGGGTGAAGGAAAGTACCAGTATATCGATGTATTGCAATTAATGATGCACCATTTTCAGTGTTGATATGAAGAAGTCAA
This sequence comes from Acestrorhynchus altus, assembly GCA_034509495.1. Taxonomy (NCBI): domain Eukaryota; kingdom Metazoa; phylum Chordata; class Actinopteri; order Characiformes; family Acestrorhynchidae; genus Acestrorhynchus; species Acestrorhynchus altus. The sequence goes on along the minus strand of CM067503.1, from coordinate 5,684,830 downwards.
AAGACCATGATCATCAGTCGTAACCAGCGTGGCATGAGGAACTCTGCAAACATAATGGCAGCATGGAAACAATTCAAAGTATCCCAAGAATGCCGTTGGCAGCACCCAGGAGGTACATTTAGGTCATATTGTGCTTTGTTGGTGTTTCTGCTGGGATGTTAATGTTGAATAAATAATAAATTGTAGTTTTGTAATACATTTAGGCCATTTCATTCATGCAAAGTGGCAAAATCTATGAAAACCTGTGAACAAAACATATAGTTTATATGCAAAGATTGGTGTCACACAGGGCTTCATTTTGTGTTGTATTTAAATCCCAACCACTAGATAGCAGTGTTGTACTCAGTCTTCTGGTCCCACTGTTCTGATTGGATAACAAGTATTTTCTTTTCGTTTATTTAGATGATATGCACATCATGGTGTGGCCTTATAGTATGGCAGTTATCACTATATTTAGCCAAATATCGCAATTAAAAATGCACAAGAAAGAAAAATCACAATATATTGTTATGCTTACAGTATCGCAATACCTCGCAATACACTAAATCGTAACCTCTGTACCGTGACCTGTATCATATCATCAGGTTCTTGCCGAAACCTAGCCCTAGTAAATAATTTAACTGGGCCATATTTAGCAAAGAATCATCAGCTATGTGGGTATTTGGTTTACTGAGTGGTCAGCCACATCCATGTTCCATTCCAAGTTCACGTTCCTGGAATAAAATAACTTAAATATGTGAGCATAAATATGTGAACGTTCCAGATTTGGGGTCTAAAGGTGTAAGAAAGGATGGATTTTACGATACTAACAAACATCAGCATAAAGAACAAATATGTGAGTTTTCTAATTATTTAGGCCATAAATACTGACGGTCTTCACATTCAGCCCACGGTTTGGCTCAGGTGCTTTAAGAATGTTAAAAAAATCTTTAAAAAATTTGACCACAGTTCCAACTCAAATGCATAAAACCAAGTGCATCACACTGGGTTCCTTTTAGGCCACAGAACAGCAGAGATGAGCACTTTTAACCTGCATTCAAATCCCAAAAGCCTCCTCATTTAGATGCACTGAATTAGGTTAATTACGTTATCGACAGTATATGTAGTTGTACAGGATGCAGTTGGCTGGATTCTCAGTCCAGCAGTGGCACTGAGGGGTTTAAACACTCCAGCAGCACTGCTGTGTCTGATCCACTCATCCCACACTCATCCCAGTGGGTTTCAGCCCACTGAGCCTGTCATAATAATCACCTTATTGACATGTTGTACATTATATGGCACTGGTCATTTTTGCTGACCTAGATATTGCTTGTTGTGTTTACTTTAGCGTTAATAAACTAGTACGTCTATTCTGTTTAAAGTTTGTTTAAATGTTCCATTTCTATTTGTTCGATTTATTTATTCCATTCCATTTCTGTCATTATATACTGATCATCTATAAAATTAGGACCACCTCCTTGTTTCTACATTCACTGTCCATTTTATCAGCTCTTCTGACCACACGTGCACTTTGTAGTTCTATGATTACAGACTGTAGTTCATCTGTTTCTCTGCATACGTTATTCTCCTCCTTTCACCCTGATCTTCAGTGGTCAGGACCCCACAGGACCACCACCGAGCAGCTATGTTTTTATATGTGGGTGGTGGGTCATTTTCTGCACTGCAGTGACACTGACATGGTGGTGGTGTGTTAGTGTGTGTTGTGCTGGTATGAGTGGATCAGTCTCAGCAGTGCTGCTGGAGTGTTTAAACTCACTGTCCACTCCCACCAAGCAAATGTCAGTGACAGAAGCTGTTGGTCATCCTCTAGTCCTTCATCAGGGCTCACAGGACGCTGTTGGCTGGATATTTCTGGTTGGTGGACTGTTCTCAGTCAAGCAGCGACACCGAGGGGTTTAAACACCACCGCCATGTCAGGGTTCTCAGCAGTGCTGAGAATGACCCACCACCAACATAATACCTGCCCCCAGTGGTCCTGTGGGGTCCACAGGATGCAGAGAAACAGTGGTAAGAGGACAGTGAATGTAGAAACAGGGAGGTTGTCATAATGTTATGGTTGATTGGTTTATGAGCTGCATAAAATCATCTTAAAATTACAATAACATCCTTTATCACAGTTATTTTTAAACAACATAATAATAATAATAATAATAATAATAATAATCCAAAACGAAGTTATTGGCCTGCAGTAGAACTGCAAACCGAAACGTACACTAACTGACCAACACAATGAGCTCCCAGCATCTCACAGAGCTTCCTGGAACTCGCAGTTCTTTTAAAACAACCATGTAAAACTTTTTCCATGAGTGCAACAATGTAATCATCTCTTAAATAATTCACTTTGAACAATAAGACTATACAAACTACTATTCATTTACGGACGACGGACACAGAATCCTGATGAAAGATACCATGTTCGGTTCACTGAGTTCACTGAGGAACTCATTAAAAGCCCATCCCCTCCCACCACAACCCACCCCACCCCTGGAGTCCCTCAGTCCCACTGGCCTCCCCGCTCCTCTACCAATCTTTGCTTCTGGCTCCCAAAAGGTGAACTGTATGGAGTGAAATTGCCGGCTGGGTAACTGTGCAGGCCGCTGAGCTGGCGGAGGGACTTGCACATGGGACAGGGGTACTCTGCCAGGCCCTCGATGTCTTCGAAGGCCAGGTTGACTATCTGATCTGTGCATGGGTCGCAGTACAGGTGGCCACAGGACAGGCGCTTCAGACGAGCCTCGTATGTGATGCAGCACTGGCAGTGGGGCATGTCGGAGGCCAGGGACAGGCTGCCGGTTAGGGAGCTGCTCTCCATGCTTGGCGCCTGGCTGGAGCCGAGCTTCTTGGACGATCTGAGAAGAAAGTAAAGGAGACCAGCAGTGACTGAGAACAGTGCTTTATATCAGTGTAGGAAGGGATGAAATTGGAATCGGGGATCATTCTTACAAAAAAGGCAGCACATGAACACCCTTCAACCCCCCATTCAGTTTTCCTTTGTGTTCAAATCACCCATAAAAAGCGATAGATGCCATTTCACATCTTCTGTTTTGTTTACCGCCTTCATAAACCACGTAAACCACATGAGTTCTGAGAAAACTGCTGCCCTCTTGCATACAGTGGTTGATGAATACCAACACATTTCATGGGATCCACCTCGGATTAGGCCTGTTGTGATAATAACATATTCAAAGTCTATCGGGTAGGAAACGAGTGCAGTAGGTTCCTCAACAGACACAGAGCAGATCTCTCGTCCGTGATATAAACTAACTTTCTCCTATGTCTAGATTTGTTTAAGCAGCTTCACCTTTGAAATACATACTATGAAAGCAATATTCTTCAATGTTCTCAATTATCAAATGTCCACTGCTCTTTAAAAGGGTCGAATTGAATGATACTTTTATCATGTCTCGGCATAACTGGATTTAAAATGACTATATTAACATTTATCTCCATTATTTCTGATAGGCGAGCTCTCTCCAGCACCTAACAGGAACATCTCTGCTAGGAAAGTGAGACATGAAGGACACTCTGGCTGACATTTATCCAAACACATGAGGCCAGCTGTGGCCAAACGCTGCTACTGTTTCTGTTCAACAATTTCTCTTCTGTTCAGTATCTACCAGGAGCATGATGGGAAATGAACTCAAAAGGAATCTAGTTGCAGAGACCCTCAGTCTGTGCCAAACTGTAGTCTCTGATTATCAATAAGCCTGCACATTTTAGTGCTTTCCTTGCTCCCAGCACATCTGACTGATTAACAATTCAAGTTTTTCAAGTTTGGACCTCCATTTTGGGGAAAACGTGCATTGCACCACATCAGGTCTTGCTTGTTTTTTATTTTTTGTTGTTTTTTTTTATGCATGTTTTGACAGGTTGGTTCCTGCTGGTGAAATTCATGAGCATGTCGCTGATCAGTCATGCAGTGCGCAAACCTCAACCACTAACAGAATCCTGATTACAAGACAAGAGATTGCGTAGTGTGATGAGTACAATGATCTGATCACACTGAAAAGCACGTCGTGTGAACCTGGCATAAGGTGGAAAATGAGTCCAGCAGTTTGCTGACCTCCAAAGATACATAGTAAACCTGGCATTGGATGGGGGAGTTGAATCAGGGGCAGGAAATGGACAAAACTGTACAGAAATCCAGCTCCACCTCTGGGTTAGATGGTGTAACCTCCAGTGACACTGATCAATTTGTAGAACCTTGGACGACCTGGTTATGGTCACACAGACCCATTCAAAGCTCTCACCACTGCCCAGGATATTGGACCAATGCACCAACGTAGTGCAATTCAAGAGGTGGTGCAAACGTACACACCAGTCTAAACGTCTCCCATCAGCTAGTGTGCATAGTCCGCACTGACAATGCTCTCAAGAACACTCAGATCAGTCAACTGTCGTTCTGACCGAGCAATCAGATGTAGGTGCTACTGTCATAGCTGAGACAGCTGAGACAGGAGGTCTCTACTGTCCCTTGCAGCAGTGGGTCACACACCCTGGTGGAGCCACTGGGAAAACACTGTGGTTGCAGCCTTGACCATGATCATGGCATATCATTCCTAAATGATCTGTACCATTTCTGGGTGTGCTTTCCAATATCCAGGAATCCTTATTCTTCAAGATCCTTCAGCATCGCCAGTTAACTGGTTGTCCATACTTGGAGCACTTTTGGTAGCTACTGACCACTGCATACCAGGAACTTCCCACAAGACCTGCCTGACATTTTGGAGATGTCTAGTGATCACAATCTGGCTCTTATTCTTGCCCCTGCTTCAACACATCCTGAAGAACATGTCAAGAACTGCCTAAAAATGTAGATGCCATGCAGGGTACTGTAAAGCATAACGGCACCCAAAGAACAAGTCTCAATTTAGAAAATACATAAACCCAGACGAAGTGTGTAAGCTCCTACATCTCAATGATTTAATGGAGCACCCTGCATAAATAGTGCTATCAGTTAACAACCCTGTGGTCAAGCTGGTGATGGGGCCACTCTGAGCAGACCAGCAGTAGGATGTTTTAGAAGGACAGTCCAAGAACGTTAAGGAGCTACTTGGATTTCCAAAAAAAGGGTACCGAGCTTCTAGAGAGGTATGTAACAGTAGTCCCGTTTGGACAGCAGCAGTGTCATGGCCAAATTAGGAATGGTACTGGTGTTACCACACAAGGCTGTGTTTAAAAACCGACCCAGCCTGTGTCTGTGCAAACCAAAAGGATGCCCCTTGTGGAAGCCAAGGTATTTCTGTTACTAGTGTTAAAAGCTGATCCCAAAAAGAGTCTATGCTTTGATTCTCCAAAACTCCAAAGCTTTGGCTTCGTGTCCACAGAGATTACAGGTATGGAGTCTGGACAGGTGGGTGCATTCTGTCTTCTGAAGGGTCCCTGCATAAACTCACCACTACACTAGTGTTCATATGTTTCTTCCTAGACAGCCTGTCTGAAAAATATGTTCCTCCACATTATACATCGTCCATTGACTGGACAAACTGGACAGACCTTCAGAACATCTAATCGACTTGATTATTTCAACGTTGTTTTGATGTTAATATTCTCTCCACTGTGTGTCTATTCGTGTGTCTATTCATATTCTCTATAATATTGTTCAAAAATCATATTCGAGATAAAATGTTCAATTAATCGTGACACTGATTTGAGGTCATATCATGGTTTGTCACATGGCACAGCACTGCTGTGAGAATCTGATTGCATTCAGCACCAATCACATTAGTGAGGTTGGAATGTTGGATGATCATCACACCATCCCCCACTCCAAAACCTATCCCAAAAAATCTGGATGGAACATCATCATTCCATCATTCCGCTGCTCCACAGCTCAGTGGTGGGGTCTACCCCTCTACCCCCACCTGGCATTAGGCATGGTACCAGTAGGTTCATCTATATGTGCTCCACAGAGACCTATTCTATTGGCCTGTTAGTCCTCTAATACCACAGGGAGTGAAATTACCTTATATTCATACTAAACACCTCCTTAATTCTATTACTCGATGACAAAGTGAGAAATGTTTGTTTGAAATCTTTGCAAATTTGTTAAAAAAAAAATCACAAAAATATAACGCACATAAGTATTCACAGCCTTTGCCATGGCACTAAAAAATTGGAATTGTCTGTAGACCTCCAAGAAGGATTGCACTGAAACCCAAATCAGGGGAAAGTATCAAAAAATATCTGCTGCATTGAAGGTCTCAAATGAGCACAGTGGCCTCCATCATCTGTAAATGGAAGAAGTTTGGAACTGTGATTGTGATAGAGTGACTGTGTCTTAGTCAAGGAGGTGATTCAGAAATCAGTGGTCAGTCTGACAGAGCTCCAACATTGCTTTGTGGAGAGAGGAGAACCTTCCAGAAGGACAACCATTTCTGCACCACTCCACCAATCAGGCATATATGGTAGAGTGGCCAGACGGAAGCCACTCCTCAGTAAAAGACACATGACATCCTGTCTGGAGTTTGCCAAAAGGCACCTAAAAGACTCTTTGACCATGAGAAACAAAAAGATTGGACTGAATGCCAAACATCATGTCTGGAGGAAACCAGGCACTGCTCATCACCTGGCCAATACCATTCCTACAGTGAAACATGGTGGTGTCAACATCATGCTGTGGGGATGTTTCTCTGCAGCAGGACCTGGGAGACTAGTCAGGGTCGAGGGTAAGTTTCTGCAGCAATGCACAGAGACATCCATGATGATAACCTGTTCCAGAGTATTCTGGACCTCAAACTGGGATGAAGGTTTATTTATCATCAGAACTACGACCCTAAACACACAGCCAAGATAACAAAGGAGTGGTTTCAAGACAACTCTGTGAATTTCTGAGTGTCTCAGCCAGAGCCCAGACTTGAACCCGATTAAACATCTCTGGAGATATCTAAAAATGGCTGTGCACTGTCGCTCCCCAGCCAATCTGATGGAGCTTGAGAGGTTCTGCAAAGAAGAATGGAAGAAACGTCCCAAAAACAGGTGTCAAGCTTGTGACATCATACTCAACAATGTATTGAGCAAAAGCTGTGAATACTTATGTACGTTAGATTTTGTACCACCAACCAGAACAATCCAGCCATCAGCGTCCTGTGAGCACTGATGAAGGTCTCCGACCTCACATCTACAAGGTGGAGCAACCAACACACTCCAGCAGCACTGCTATGTCTTATCCACTCGTACCAGCGCAACACCCACTCCCACACCACCTCATCAGTGTCACTGCAGCGCGGAGAACAACCCAACACCCACAGAACCCCTGCTCCGTAGTGGTCCGATGGGGACCACTGAAGAATAGGGTGAAAGGAGGAGAAGCAGACACACAGCAAGTGTAGGAACATGGTCCATCAAGTGGCTGATGTGGTGGATGGCTGGACTTCCATAAATGGGCATTAGGCTGTTTTTGTTTTTTTTGTTTTTTTTGCTATGACGTCACAGGTTCAGGGCGGTATGACGTCACGCCAGGACTTCATCACAATGCATCACACATCCAAACAAACAGGGGGATGGGTAGTGGGGATTACAGAAGGGGGTCATCATGCCCACCAGCTATTGCCATAGAAACAGGGTGATGTGAAAATGAAGATCAAAGTAACCCAGTTGTGTAAACATGTATCAGAAGAATGATACATGATCACAACACACACACACACACACACACACACACACACACTGAGGGTCTCTGTACTCACCTCTGAGAGGACGAGGGGGGGCTTTTACAGCAGTCGAAGCTCAAAGCTGCAATCATTCTCCAGAACATGTCCATGCCGTTGCCTCTCATGGCAGAGTGACCTTCTCAAACCCTCCCTCATCTTGCCCCCCAGCGTTGTGGCATGCCAGCATGACTGCAGTGTGGCTGTGAGACCCCCAGAGCCAGTCTGAAACGTGCCAGACACGAATCTGAAAGCAGCTCGAGAAGCTCTCGGTGTGTCGTTTGAAGGTGGGAGGATGAGCCAATTGAAATCCCCCCTCCTCCTTCTGAAATCAGCCTCCTTGTTTGGAACTCTCCGTTCCACCTTAAGTGCTGCAGCAGTTACATAGTAGCGCCAGAGGCTCCACAATGTAACTGCTGCAGCATTTAAGGTGGAACGGAGAGTTCCAAAAAACATACACCAACTTCAGCCTTATGCATGAAAATTGACGAATTTTTCTTTAACCTTATGAAAGAAGGGTGTGGGTGGGGTGGTTAATCTGGTCAGGCGCCTTTTCTGGAAACCTGTCTAACCTGACAACTCAATCAGCCTTGTGACACTTAAGTTCACAGGGCTGATTTCAGTTTCACCCTCAGTGCAATCTCATCTCATGCTTGCTGGGCAAGGTTGTGGTTTGTTGTGGTGCAAGAGTACAACAGAAGCAGCCTTGTTTCCTCTCAAGTAAGTGCTTTTCAGGTTCAGGAGAGTTCTTATATACCCCCCAATCCCACGCCTGGCTTTCGAGAAGGGGTCAAAAACCTTTTCTGTTGGCAACATTCTAAACACACCCAAGAGAGCGTATGCATCTTCTTGTATTAAAAGCTTGCATTTCTCCATACGATCAGGTTCTGATCTGTGCTTTTATGTAAACTGCATGTACACTGATCTTCAAAGGTTCGCCAGAGCAGGAATTATGGGGGTCTCGGGTCATTCTGGAGTGTTTGAACATTTTTGAGTCCAACGTCCAGGAATATTCAACCAACAGGGTCGTGTGGGCAGCTGCCTCTATGATATATTCAAAGACTGCCTTTGAGCGCTGGTGCATCAGTTGATTGCAAAAAGCAGCATGGACGTTTCTAATGAACTTCCCATCATCTAGTCTGCTCAAGCCACTGCCCGGTCCTTCATTTGCAGGGCTTTTGTGAATAAGAAACCTGGTCTGCTTTAGATTGGAATCATATTGTCATTAGTGACAAATCCACATTGTGCTTGGAATCCAGCAGTGTTTGAGTTTGAGTATAGAGTCCTCATGGTGATTGCTTTTGGTCAGTCAGGACATCCTTTGACCAGGTATTGCTTCTTAAGGAAAGGCTTCCATCTGGTATTTTGCAGCAGGATAATGCTCCCACACACACCTGGAAGGACACATTGCAACACTCCTTGGGCTTCCCAGACACCAGATTTATCAGCAATCACGCATTTAGGAGACCAGCTGGGACATCAGCTTTGGCAACCTAAGAGAATACAGGATCTACAGGTAGGGCTGCAACATCTGTGGACAAATGTGCCACAAGATGCCATTTGGAACTTGCATACCTCCATGCACAGCTGTATCTTGTTTTGTGTCCAGGCTAGAGGTGGCCAAAAAGGGTACTAGAGCCTCCTTTCAACCTACAGTGCCAGGCATGGATTAGACGGGGGATAAGCCCCCCAGCACTGAGCTGTAAAGCTGTAGAAGAAACAAAAGAGGAGCTGTTGTTCAGATGACTGACAACATCGGTCCAGGACGTGATCAGACTGTCAGCAAGAACAGTTGGTACTCAGCTACACAGAAAGGGATATTATAGAACTGCAGGGCAGGAAGCCCTCAGACATGTCTGTTTAGATCAGGCAGTGCTCCTCAGAGATGAGGAGAAAGTCATCTGGTCAGATTGGTCATTCTTCACCATATTCTCCATCTGTGGATGAGTGCATGTGTAGCATCTATCAAGAGAATTGTCCAGGCCTGAGTGCTTGGAGGTCATTCATGAAGAAGCTTCACTGCAAATCAATCTGAAGGTATTGTGACTGACCACCTTTATCTTATGATGGTTCTCCTTCAGCCTGACAGTGTCCCCATCTGGGTACTGAATGGTCTGATGAGGATATAAATCAGTGTTCGTCACAGTCACCTGATCTCAACCCAGTCAAATGGACCCAATGGGAGATTTTGGACTTACATGTTAGATAATGCTCTGAACTCTTGCTGTGAACCAACACCTTAAAAAAAACTTGCCCAGTATTGTGCTGTGAACACTCCTTATAACTTCAGTGTGAGTGGGCGGGGCTAAACTGCTGTAAAGTGGGTGGATATTGTAAACTAAAAGTTATGAAAATTAAGTTTAATTTGAATAATCTTTTCTGAATAGTTACACATAATAACAATAATTATAATAATAAACAATAACAACAAAAACAACAATATATAATAATAATTATTATTAATATAACAACAACAATGATAATGATCATGATAATAATAATAACAAACAAAAACAACAATAAAAATAATTATTATTCTTAATATAACAACAATAATAATGATAACAATTAACAATAATAAAAAACAGCAATTATTATAACAATAATAACAAACCACAATAATAGTAACAAACAACAAAATGTTAATGTAAATCCATTAACAACAATAATAATACTTCTTCTTCTTATTATTATTATTATTATTGTATTATAGGTATGTATACATGTAAATTCAGTGGGATCTACTTTTGCCGGCATTTAGTTCAACGTTTGTGTCTAATTCTACTTTATACTCTTGCTTCAGCTGTTGCTCACACCTCTAACTTTGGAGCTTCAGGTTTTTATTTTAGACTAAAAGAAGAGAAGAGCAGAACCTCAAACATAAAAGTCATTTCCTGTGATGAGAGATACTGGATGTAAGAGTTTCCACTGCAGCTCTGCACAGAACTCGGCCCTTTTTTTACTCCGAAGCTGAAGTTACTTGAAGTTACAGGTTTACCAGGCTGCTGTAGGCCTGTTCACCTTTAACCTCCACCGCTCTGTGGTCAGGATGCAGCTGCGCAGGACTTCAGTGGACAGAAGGTGTAATGGAGTATTGAAGTGAACCTGAGGAGCAGCAGAAAGAGAGTGGGCTTTAGGGAGGAGATACAGCTCAATGTGGAAGTGTAAACAAGTGCAGGTCCATTAGACAGTGCACTGCTCTCACTTTATTTAGCTTCTCCCACCACCTGCTGTTTATGCCTGGAACTGCACATAGCTGACCTTTGATTGCTGACCCTGATTTTATTTAGTACAACTTTATTTAGTAATATTGCTTTGATCCACTTTTAAAATGTGGAACAGATCTTAATCACATGCGGAAGAATGGATGTTCCGTCCATGTGGAGATGAACTCATTCTGTCTGGAAGATTCTGTGGTTAAGGTGTTGTGTTGGACAATTGAATTTTTAATCTTTGACTTTTAAAGTCATAAGAATCCACAGGACATAAAACACTGCTTGCTTCACAGTATTCAGTCGTGTGGAAAAATGATGGCACCCCTGAATCCTTTGGGGGGGGGGGTTAGGACTTTTGGACATATGGACTTTTGTTTTAAAAGGGGGAAGTGATAGAATTTTTAATCTTGTCCTGAAGTTTGTCTTTGTTTTGTTTTGTTTTCTGAAAGCAAGAGTTCCCTTCTTGCACACGTCCCATGGAAAGCAAACTTGTTCGGTCTGAATGTAGATGCTTTCAGATTAACATCACCTGTGACATGAGCTACCTGTAGGTTCCTGTGATGACATTTTAGGATTGTTGAAGACTTCTTCATACATCTTGCGCTCTCCTCTTTGGCAGAACGTCCTACAACTTGATCTGGCCAGATTAATAGTACATGTACATGATCAGGCAGACAGTGAAGTTGCTGATCTCTAGTTGTTCTGAGACCTTTTTAAATCTCTTCCCAGGCTCATCTACAGAGCTCTTTCGATCTGGCCATGGTGATCCAACTCCCCTCAACAATCAGGAGCAAACCAAATTAATGTCTGAGGTTTAAATAAAACAGGTTCCTCCAAACTCCTCTCCAACAATGGTCTAATCATTTACAGCTGATGTGCTGCACCTGCTTCTAATTTTAGACATTTTACATACAACATAATTATCTTTTACACATGACTTTTATATCTACAAACATATATCTAGATTTAAACATGCTTTAAAAAACATGACTGTATGCACAAATGTGTGGAGACACCTGCTTCTTCTACTATCAGAGGTATCAAGGGGACGTATGTTCTGTGAAGCATGGTGGTGGAAGTGTCATGGTTTGGAGAGTCTCGTCTCCATCATAGAAACCACTATGTAATCGGAGGAGGGTGGAGGAAAACATAAGGGCATCCATATCTTGTTTTTTCACCCTTAAGATGGTCACAATTTATTTTATATATTAATTCCAACCATTTTATTCCTTTATTCTTCAGAAACAAACAGGTTAAGTTTGTTACATTGACTTAATCCGTTTTTATTTATCGATTAAAAAAATAATGGATATTCATGGTCGAGGGAAGGTAAAGGCCATTTAATGGGAGTGAGTCCATCTGTCTGTGGTGGTAACAGCGCTTACTGTTCTGCAAAGGATTTCTTCTCTTCGCTGTGAGGATTTGATGGCATGTACTAATGATAGATTAGTAGTTCTGGCTTTTGTTTTCATCACAAAGGTGTTGAATGAGTAGTGGTTTATATCCATCTATCTGATGGTCAGTCTCAAAAATAGTGACCTTAGGCTCCTGTGCAGCTGCTATACAGAATATATAAACATTATGTGCACTGTTAAATATCTGTGTCTGGATACTTCTGGACATACAGTGGTGCTTGAAAGTGTGCAAACCCTTTACAATGTACTATTTTTTCTGCTAAAATGAGCTAAAACTTCATGAGATTAGATAAGGAGAACCAAATCAAACTTATAATCTAATGCTTCTTTTCTGTGAGTGGCAAAAGTATGTGAACCTTCAGGATTTGCAGATCATTTCAAGGTGAAATTAGAGTCAGAAGGGCGACAATGAGGTGTGAGTTTGCGCCCAGTTTTATTTAAAGAACAGGGACCCATCAAAGTCTGATCTTCACAACACATGCTTGTGGAAGTGTATCATAGCACGAACAAAGGAGATTTCTGAAGTGCTGATGGTCATCAGGCTGGAAAAGCTTACCAAACCAGCTCTGAAGAGCAATCAAACGTTTAGGATGTGCATGAAAATCTGATGACGTTATAATTTGTAATATTTAGGTCAACATTTTAAGGCCTGGTGGTTAGGGAAGCAGCCTTGTGACTAGAAGGTTGCAGGACATGACAATGTGCCCATGATCAACTCCCCAGCTGCTCCGTGGATAGGGCTGCCCACTGATCCGGGCACGTGTGCTCACTGCTCACTAGTGTGTGAACTCACTAGTGTGAATGTGTGTGTCACTGTGTGGATGGGTTAAAACATATTCCTCTGGGTGGGTCTATATGCACGTTCATATTTTTATTTTAATTTGATTATTAGTACTTTACTGACGTTACATGTCAGACATGGTGTGGTTCCTCACGATGCACTGTAGTGCATAGTTTGTGAGCATCTCTGGAAAATGAGAGACGTCACCAGATGCAACATTTAGGTGTGGCGTAGCAGCAACATGCATGAAGCCTTATTTGACAATCCGGTCACATCATCACACTGCCTGTTGCTAAGCGCTGAATTACCCTGACTGGGCGGATCAGAGCAACTGCAGCTGAAATATCCAGTGTTGGCTACAGGTTTCACCTGCTGTGCCTTACTGTGTCTTAATGGAGACAGTGCAGAGCTGCCTTAGCAACCAACAGCTATCATTGGGGGCTTCTCTGTCTTTTACTGCAGCAGAGGAAAAGAAAAAGACATGAAGGTGAACCACAATTGATTTGTGAGATGGTACACCTTCTTCCTGATATCACAACCAATAATGAAGATCTGGCTATTGACCAAAACCCAAACAAGCCTGGAAAAAGAGCTACGTAATGCGGACACCTCCCTAAAAGCAGTGGTTGATGAACCATTCCTCAGGAGATCTCAAACAACCAGGACTTTTGCTTCAACAAGATTCACAAAAGCAAAAATCTGGACAATCTGGGGCTCCCATGGACCAGTTTCACTTCACTTTTAAAGGGCCTTTATCTGATGGACGATATTGTCACTGTCCAGTGAAAAACATGTATCTCCCTAAGTGACTGAATGGAAGTTAATGCAAAATAAGAGTAATTGACAGTAAGTTTTAGACCATTTCTATTGGTCATCCAGAATTATTTACACAGTGTAGAGAGCAGCTCCAGGCTTCACACCACAGAGAAAATGGAGATACATGTTTTTCATTGGACCGCAGTGATATAAAATAGTGTGCAGAGGTCTTAGACACCAAATCACATTGTTTAAAGCTATTTCTCTCATCAATAAAAGCAATTAGTGAATAAAATCCAGACCCTGTAAGAACAGATGCAGGACAGAAATACAGTAAAGAGGAAGAAGGATTTCTAATTCTGAAAAAAGTACTTGAGATCTTGTAAGCTACCTGAAGAACAAAGCCTGGTTCCAGATTTCTCCCAAATGTCCCCAGCCAGTGTGAAAATGTTTAATTCAGGGATGGACCCCTCGCCCCCAGAGTCAACTAAAAAAACGGGACCCCTGCCCACCCCCTGAATGTCTATGGGAAAGTCTTTGAACAGTAAAGGGTTGAATTAAGTTACCAGTCCAGCCCTAGTTCAATCCATCACCAGCTGACCTGATTTAACATCATTAAGCACTGATTTACTAAAGCAGGTGTTGATGAGAACCATAAATAATACTAGACTCCCACGAGGGGATCTTCGGAGATCCTTTAATGAACACAGTGATGGAAAACCGAGGCTAATATGAATGTAATGTGAATATTACTTGTGTTTACACTTGAACAACTTGCCTGGATAAGGAACATTTGCATCATAATTGCCACAGGTACCTTAAACTTTTGCATGCTTTTGAATATCCTGTGACCTCTGTCCAAATTATCAAAAGGAAATAGCATTATCATATAGGGCCTACAACTTGTAGATCCCATTTTACCCTATATAACCCCATGCCCCACTAATACCTGAAACCCCTGTTGTTGCATTTGCCAAACTGGATGCATTTCAACTAGAATTACAACCGTGCAAGCAAGCATTTATCATTTATTACAGTAGTATACAGACCGAAACAAATAAAATGCATGTTAACGGAAGGAAAATGACCTGTAAAAACTTCAATTAAAATGTTTTGCATTGCAGTAAACATTGAACTGGCGTGTGCTATTGTATTCTTTCCAAATTGGCTAAAAGAGTAGTTTTTAACGAGAAACTGAATAAATGAATGTCTTTGTCATTTGTGTGACATACAACACACTGTCCTATATGTTCTCCATAATATCTGAATCCCACCCTTATGCTTAATCCAAGATAATCTCAAGATAAGACCAATAATATATATAACAGTCAGATCAGATTACGCTGATTACATTTTTTGCATTACCCTAAACAGTCTGAAATGGTGCATTCCTTCCAAATCAGCCAAAAAAGATGTGTAATATGTGATTTATTAATGAAGAGTAAATAATAAATCAGAATAAATCCATTTGTTGTTGAGTTTGTTATTCAGGCCAACCTTTCTTCTATACTGACATACAACACATTGTCCTATATGACTCCATAACATGTGAATTCCACTCAGTGGATCCATTGCCTGGGTCAAGGCATTCCAGCTGCTGTTCCAGCTATGTAAGCAATTGCAAGCAAAAGCAATGGCAGCTTCATATTTACCATGCATTACCTGTTGGCCAGGTCAGATGAGTTATCATTCCATTTTGCATTGCAGTAAACCTTGAACTGTAATTTTTTCCCCCTAAATTGGCTAAAAGGGTGAGTGTTTAACGAGGAGTTGAATAAATGAATGGCTTTGTCATTCAGGGAAACCTGTGTTGACATATAACAGTGTCCAATATGACCCCATGTCCCCTAAAACCTGCTCCCACCCTAATGATGCTCGATCCATGCGTACATCCTTGCTGGATTTATTGATTTCGGCTGTCATTTCAACCATCCAGCAACTGCAACTGAGATGCATCTGTATAATGCACATGTTCACACCTCCTTCCATCAACAGGGTTTGAATAGAGCGTCTACTACTAAGGCGTGTGTGTGTGTATCTATCTATCTCTATCAATCTCTCTCTCTCTCTCTCTCTCTCTCTCTCTCGTGCGTATATATACGCACGCACACACACACACAGAAAAAAGGGGAAAACGTGATGAAAAAACACCCCCAGTGGTCTACTGGTCTCCACCACTAAATTATTGACACGAGCGTGCGCACGTGCACGAGCACTCCCCCTCTGTAGGACCTTACTCGGTACATATGTGCAGAATACGACCTTCATTTATATGAGCAGCGCTGTTGGTTCGTGCCCAGTGGGGGCGATGCCCACCGTGTAAGGGCAAAGACGACGCTTCCCCGACAAGGTTTATCAACCCAACCTTAATCAAAACACGTACGAATTCCTTTAAATCCAAATAACCCTATAACCTTTGCTGCATGTGTTGCACATTTGCATTTCGGCTCTGATGTGATGTGCGACCCCCCCTCCGGGTGAATGGTACAGTCCTACGGGAGAGAAGGGGGGGATACTCCAAGAAGCGCGCTGTAGTAGAGCAGCTCCTCCGTACACACGGCTCTGCTCTTCTAGGGATACACTGGAGCATCCAGACAAACCCCTCATCACCAAATAAAATACAATAAAGTATCACAGCTATTTTTATCCAATAAAACGTCCAGGAGCTCGAAGGGATCTACCAAGAGCAGCCAATAACAATAAAGGTAGGTGGTAATTCATTTTAAGTACATTTTTTTTAATTAATTAATTACGAGTATGTTTTGGATTTTAACCGCACGGTGCGATCCAAAAACGTGGAAATAAAAATAATAATGATAATAAAAATGCATCCAACGGCGAATTATAAATTCTGCATTTAAAAATGAAAAAACAGGGTGTGAAATAAAATCAATATATTTATTTTATTTTTAATTCCGAACTTAAAAAAATACTGCATGGCGACGTTTTGCACTTAATGTTAACAAAAAATGTCATAAATAAATAAATAAATATATATTTATCGGCGCGTTCACGCGTCTCGTGCAGCTCAGATTCAAATTTCGGTTGACGGTTGCTCCCGCAGCAGCGCGCGCCTGATTTCTGAGGAGAAAACACGCACCGGCACTGTAAAGTCGACAAAAACACGCCGTTTGTGAGAAAAGTGCGACATTAAACGATATCCTGACGCAAAGGGATGGAATAAACGACAGCTCCGCCTGATTAATCCGTTATTCCATCGACCGTTAGGTGAGGAGTGACGGTTAACGTTAGCCTTAGCCTCGCCCCTTCACCTTCCAGTCTGACGGCGCTGGATGGTGGTGCTGGGACGTGTATCTCCGCCTGAAATGAGGGATACGGGCTCGATCTAATGGGGGGTATGATTATGACGACGTTGTAAAGTCGTAGTAGAGGGCTTTGGGTTATAACACTGAGAAAATGTCTTTTTAAGGCCTCTTTTTAGTGTCAGGCACCATAATGACCTTGCAGCAAACCAAGGCTGAAGGATGGCCACCTGTGGTAGACTGGAAGGGGATTTCTCAGATAAAATGCCCAAATCTTAACATTTTTGCTTTATAACATCACTGTACCTTGAGATTGAAAGCCGTGTCATAAAGATCTTTGCCTGGATACAGTCCCGATTCATGGACTGGCATTAATGTGCTTTTGTTTTGTCAGATTGCAATGAAAACACGGATGGTTTTCAGGATTGGTAACTGGGAGGACTGGGATGAATAGGATGCTGGTCACCACACTGTGTTTCATTTTATATGAGGCTATGAATGCCCATCAAATGTGTGTTGAGGTTGGGTTATTCTGTGCTGAAGCTCGTTAGATACAGGCCTGCCATTATTAATACATCTCATGCTTTTATTACAGCTTCTAGTTTTGTTCCTCTCATGTTTGTCCTGACCTAAAATATCCCACAAATTGACCCTAATTGATGGATTCATGTATTCCCTCTGTTCCTCAGCCAGTCTGTAAGTGAACACTGGTCGTTCCTAAAAGCTGATACTGAATCAGATTACAGATGCTCCTACTAAACACTCGTTCCAAACATTGGTCTAATGGGCTCTTAGTGAACACAGCTTTTTCAAGGGCTCTCCTGGTAGCTGTTCTCCCCATGAGTTCATCCTGAGTTCATCTACCTGTCTTTGCTATTCTGCTCCTCAATGTCTTTTTTTTTGGGGATTTATTTTAAACTCATGCTCATAAACCATCGCTTGGTGTATACTCTCTCTGTGCTGCATTGCTCTTTGCTGTGTAACCTTGAGAGGAACCCTCTGAGGAACAATAATGAGGCAGGGAATGATGGTAGAAAGCAGGTTGAGGGTCCTTACAGGTAGAAATCGCTTGCTGGATACATTGGTCTTCCCGGCTGGGGTCCACACATCACATGATCAAGCTTCCAGCTGACCATTGGTAGAGCTATTTCTGGACTGGCCAAGTCATGGCTTGCCACTGTGTTGGGTTTTGAGAGGTGAGAATTTAGTAGCCATGTAGCCCAGTGCAAGAAACTATAATAGAATGAAAGAATGACCGCTTTTATTGACCTGTAATTGAGTGAAAATGGATTATTTACTAAAAGGGCAGTATATGTCATTATGGATATAGTGTGTGGTTTATCTCCTACTAAGAGAGCATTTTTCTGAAGAACACTAGATGGACACTAGATACTAAGGATGGTGCAATATTGCTTTTTTGGAAAGCAATACTCAAATTTTGAGTCTCAGCTAATATTGATACTAATTCATGATGTATTCAGCTCTTAGACCATTGGTAAAAATGGTATCTTAGAACTACTTGGAATAATATCTTGGTACATTAATGCACATTGTTTTTGTTCCCTGTTTTCAAAGACGACCCTTTGTTATAACAGAGAGTGCTGTGCCAGGTAGATTTGATTTGAAAGTGGCAGAAATTGTGGGGTAATGATTTTACACCCAGAAACTGCAGTATGTGTTGTCAAGGAAGATTGGGTGCAGCAGCATCGTAATCTCTCCTTCGTAATCCCCGCAGTGGAGAAGTTGAGGCTCTTCTGCAGTGAAATTTCTTCTGCTTCCATCTGGAAAATGCACTGCCCTCCAGTATATTCTAATGGTAGACCCTGTTTTTACCTGTTGAATGAATCACAGTTTCTTATTTAATTGTTTAAATAAATTTTTTTTTGTTTGGTTTTGTGTAAACTGTCAATTGGATAGCAATAATATTTACTATATATGTTAATGACATGAGATGCAAATTTGTTACCACTTGTGCTGTTATACAGTGACATTCAAATGAATAGTTGAGTGAATCAATAGATGAGTAGAAAATGAAGAAAATTAAGTGTATTATTTTTGTTTTGTGAAATCAGAGTAAAGGATTTATAAGATTTATTTTATTAATAGTCTTACTCCTCAAACCTGGTTCCAACAACCAGCAGCTCCTCTAAGCAGCTGCTAGCACTAAAGAAAAAAGAAATGATGGTTAACAGGAATGGTGGAGGTCATGTTGAGGTCTAGAAGACTAAAAAACTTTCTGAGATAACTGCTTGTAGGATTGGTAGGAAGGCAAATCAAAAATCCTGTTTGACTTAGAAAGACCTTCAGAAAGATAGAGCAGACTGTGGAGTGGAATTGCATTGCTCTGTGCAGCAACTCCAACTCTCTTGTAGATTCAATTAAATATCTTCAAATTACTACAGCAAACATCTGTATCCCCTGTAAAAAGGCTGAAGACGAAATGAAGATGGCCAGAAAATCAAGAATGGACTACCTGAAGAGGTGCTGAATATTTTGCCATTGTCCTCACAGTCAACCTGACCTAAACTGTTGGGGAAATCTGGGGACATAGTTCTCAAAAGAGCAGTGCAGCAAGACGGGCCAAGAATCTCACAGAACTAGAAGCATTTTGTAAGTGACAGTCCCTCAGACAATTGAAAGACTGGGTTCTCGAGTGTGTTACTATATACTGACCTTTGCTTTGAGACATACTATTTTGACCCGGGTGCCCAACGATTTGCATGCCAGGGTACATTATAACAGCTATTATGATATTATTAAAATACATTATAACAGCATGAGCTGTTTACATTTTTTAGACATGAAGCAAAAAGGAACCAGAACACAACAGGGTTGTCAGTGTTCCACAGATCCAGTGTTAAAAGGAGCTGTGTTTAAGTCTGTTTCACTATAATAACTACGATGCTTTAATGTCTTACATAATACTCAACCATACAGTAGTGCTTGACGCTGCTCAGCATATTAATGAGAAGTGTTAGGCTGCGGACGGTGAGCGTGAGCTTGTCTATTGCGGCGGGGGCTAAAATGGATGCAGTGTGGTTCATGGGTGAGCACAGCTGATGGAGCGCAGTGTGTCCATGGTGACAGCGCACACGCACAGATTTGTTACAATGGCTAACGTGACTCACCATGGCTTTGTCCTCTCCACAGACATGGTAGCAGACGCTGATCTGCCTCTTAATGTTCACCAGTGCCCCACTCTCTTCTCTAAATGTATGTTCTCATTTATGTTTCTCTTCTCCTTTCTGTTCTTGTGTCTTTTAACTATTTTGCCAGTTTTCTTCTTCCCATATTATTTGCTGTTTTCTTCGTGATTTTATCTTCAATATTTTTCTCTACTCTGCTTGACACCTTCATTCTCTGTCTCTGTCCACTTCTTTCACCTCGTCACCTCATCACAGCACACTCATTGTCACCCAGATTCCATTTCCACCCTGTCGTTTACTCAAGGTCTCCATGAAATATAGTGCACAAATCGAATGCCCCTGTGGCTTTTTTTTTTTTTTTGCTGTGCTTTATGTCTCCTGCGTCAGTAGCAGAGTGGGTTCTATGCTCTCAAACAAGAACACTGAATGCGAACAATGTCCTCGTTCAGCACAGGTTCAGAAAATGTGGGTGAGTAAATGAATACTGGTTTGTGTAAACAGATGCAGATATGTCAGTCTAAGTGGATCTGTTGACAAAATAGCTAGGGAGACACATTCAGTAGCATGTAGTGTTACCTACTAACAAGATGGCAGTTCTTTCCCTCTGAGGTTTCTGGTGCGTTTCAGACTAGTTAGTTTACTGAAAAGCAGTGGAGAAACCCCAGAGTATCTGAGCCTCTATGCTGTGTTTATTCACCAGTCTATAGGATCAGCATCAAACACACAAATCCTGTCTGCCGGGAGGGCCATGGCGAGTGAAAATTCTAAAATGGAGCATCCTTTTATATCTTGTTTTCAGAATTGCCACATCATTGCCACATTGTGTAAATATTCAGAGTAAATAATTAATTCTTCTAATTAATGTATTTACATAATGTTAACTGGTGATTAGTAGCAATGTGTGAAAGGCCTATATTATAGGTCAGTCTGTGAAATTGCATATTAATTAAGCTCACTAGACAAAAAATGAGTCACCATGTGTTTTTAAGGCGGTAGTAACTTCTGGCTCCTGCAGATGGCGTTGCATGAGGATGACTGAACTGAGTGCAATGAATATCTTTTGATATCTAGTTGATGTTGAGAATGGGTCACAAAGCAGATGCCAATGATTGGCTTAAAGGCGTGATTGCATTTAGGAGTGCCAAAGGCCATAGTATGAAGGTCTACCAACAGTGGCAAAAATCCCAGACTACAAGAAATTCCTTGGGATTGAAAATTGCGTCACTTCCAGGTGAGAATTTTAGAAGTAAATACAAGTCTTTAGCAGCCAATTTATGAAAGAACAATGTGTAGAGAACTGAACTCCATGAACATGTGGAGCAGAGTGGCATGCAAGAGGCCTTTGCTAAGTTTTGTCTGTCAGCCACAGCACTGAAGAGAACTTCCTGTAGATTGGGATTTTTGCCACTGCTGGTAGACCCGTACATGTGGCTGTATCAGTCCAACTACGTCACACTATGGCACACCCAAATGCAATCACTTCTTTTTGGCAATCATTAACATTTGCTTTTTTACCCATTTTCCTACCTTTTCTCAGTCTATGCATCTCACCGCACACCCTGCAGGTATTCATAGTCCAATTATCCTTGCAGGAGACTACCACTTAAAATATGCACTACCACTACGACTATTGTCCATTGAGCTTCTATTATATAAATCTCAGCCTTTGTGTCTTGAGACTTGTGGAAAGTAATAATGATAAATATTAATGGGTTGGTTTCCCAGACAGGAATTATTCTTAGTCCTTTAACTACACATCACTCTCTACACACAACTTTCATTTGAAAGGAAAATATAGTCCAGGACTATGATATATCCCAGTCGGGGAAACCAACATTAATATTTATTCTTATAAAATACTTATTATGACCTTGTTTTGCACACAGCTGAAGGCACAACGGCTGTGATTTAAACTTTTTGTTTTCTTTTTTAAATGTTCACATATAAATAAGCCCATTTACATTCAATATAATAAATAAAAGCTACCAATCACCAGTTAAGTGAATATTATGTTCTTGTTTTTTACATTTTCAGCTACTGTAAATCATTGCTCCAGTGTGTAGACGTTCACTTCATGTTTACCTGGAAATTGATATTAAAGCTGCATCAGCCAGCAGCAGCTGAAACCAAAGAGATTTCACAGCATACTTTATAGGAAGTAAAATTTAATATGCCAGTTAGTTATGTTCTTGCATGAGTTTCTAAAAATATTTCCAGAACAGTGTATACTTTGTACCAAAATCTGAATCATGATTACTTTAGACATGCCTTCCTCCGAAATATATAAAGTATGTATATATTTCTTTCTGTATATATTATATTTTTTCTGTTCTTGGTACCGTTTTCCAAACTGGCTGATTACAAACACCTTATAGGATGCTGTATTTTTCAGCAGTTTGAGGAAAACATCCATGAATGAAACCAGTGGAAAACACTGCATTTTCTCTGTGCTGGGTTTTGCAGTGACTCTTCTCATCAGTGAGTCATGGCAGAGATTAGTTCTGCTGACAGCTCAGCAGCAGAGAGTGCAGCCCTTTGCTCTTTCTCTGCACATGGGCCAGTGCATTTACTGCGCAACACTTTCAGTCTTCAGGATACAGACGCCATACCAAAACATCAAGTCTAAAGAAACCTGAGCAGCACACCTATATGATGAAGCTAAAATCTTCTTAATTGAGACAAATTAATATCAACTTAGTTTAATTTGGGCTTATTTAATGTTCAGTGCATGAAAGATGCATTTAAGCTTATTTATTTTCTTATGAACTTGTTCAACATTCCTCATCCTCACGTTGATATGCTAAAATAGCAACATTACAGTAGATGACAAAAAGGTCTTAACTTACTTGAAGTCAGTGTTCAAAGATTTTATTCCAAGTCATTTTGGAGCATTTCTATTGGTCTATTCATCATGGCATTCTGAAACAGCAACTACCAGATTCTTATTATGTCAAATTGTAAATACAAGAGACAGGGTGGGCTTTGTCTCATTGTTAAAGTACATAGTAGACCATAGTAAATGCAATCAGAGGATGCTTATGAATAATTGAATGTGAATTCGTGTTTACAGTGGACCTTAACTCATTAATGGTTATAGATACACTGTTACACCTTTTGATTCTGAAAAGATCTCATAGACAAAGCTGTTCTCTGGCACTTTTCCTCATGTGACAAGTTAATATTTTGTTACAATATGGTGATGGTGCATATTTAATATTTTCTAACTGGTCTCTCTTACAGTAAGAATCAAAAACTTGCCCAGTTATGTTGAGGTTTTATATATATAGATGATATATAGATGATTTTTATATAGATGATCCCAAAACATGGGCTCCTGACATGCGTCCTCAGATACATCAGCCACCGCGTCTTTTCGAACTGCTGCCATTACACCATAAGCAGCCAGCACTCTTGGAGAAAAACGCCAGGTGTAGAGCTCCATTACAACTGCTAACAGACAACAGTCCTGAACAGAATTGCACTGGGTGTGATGTGGGGAGAGAGTGCCATGGCCAATTTTGCTCTGTCAGACTCCTTATGCAGATGGCAAACAGCATGACTTAGGATTCAAACCTGAGATTCTCAGATCATAGTGCCTGGCATTAGACTGCTGAGCCACTCTGACCCTATTATACATTTTACAAAAATATGATGTATTTGCCATATTTGGCTGATGTTTTTATCCAGAGCAATTTAAAAATGGAAGATGTTACTCAGGTTTGAGAAATAGAGTTCTGAGTCTTGGCAAATGACTCTTATTGTTGTAGTGTGAGGTACTAGCCCAGCCAAAGAATTGAACCCTAGTTTTCCATGAGCAAGGTAGTGTTGCTATCCCTTAAACCACACCAGCTACAATCAAGCAATGTTTGAAATGTTATACAAGGTTTAATATTGTCCATTTTTACTGTTTGACCGTTTCTGAAATGTGACCTGATGGATTAGATCTCTTGATTATTAGAAAATAAATCTGACACTGTTTTCTGTCCTGTTCTCACAACAGCTGAATGTGATTTGCTAGAATACGTTAGTGTGAAGCTAATATTAGGCTAAGGAGTGAGAAGATGAGGCCTGCCTGGGTTGAAGGTGGGAATCAGATATTATGTGTGTGTGTTTGAGTCAAGGGTGATGATACCATTATGAGGGGCATGATGTGACTCAAGGTCCCTAATGAGATGCTGTTTTATGGCTGCACATCTCCAGATAAGCCTTGATGAAATTGTTCCTTTTCGATGTCTTTGTGAAGAACATATCCTTCTGTCTCGGCTTTCTTTTTTGGTCTACTGCTTCTGGTTCCCTGGCATGAATCATCCGCCCACACCTAAAATCTGGTGCAGGAAAGTATTCAGTGAATGGCCGTCTGCTGCCCGAGCCTTTTGAATGAACCCAGTGGAAGGGCAGGCACTCTAAATCTCTAAATCTGAAATCTCTGCCAAATGGTTTATCTTGTGATTAGCCAGTTCATAGCAAATACAATGTCCAAACACTGGAAAAAACAAACACTCAGTCACATGATTTTATTTACAGGCTTAACCTCTCTGCCCTCTCTGGATTACTGTACATGACAGCTGAAAGGGCCTTGATGGAATCTGCCTTATTTTACAGATGACAACACTCTGCTGAATTGATGGAGGTCTTTCAGGACAGTGTTTGATACATATGTAGCAATGGGGCACTTATTATATTATGAGGAAAAGTTGAATTACTTAGTATATTCTGTACCTTGGTATTTTATTAAAAATAGCCAAGGTTTGAAAGCTTATAATGTTTAATGTGCCTATATGGATGGGATTAGTTTAACATGGGCAGGAGAGATTCTGGACCCTTTTACTTCCTGTAAAACAAGCCATAAAAATAACATTTTCATTTACATGATGTTCTTATCCAGAGCCACTTTCGAGGCTACTCATTTTAGAGAGGTGGGCCAGAGTAGTGTTAGGAGTCTCTCTCCTGTAAGTGCGATGGCTGCCTGGTAATGATGCCAATGGTGGCAGTTCGAAAAGTGGCAGTAGGCATCCATCACATGACTTGGAGGAAACGTGGATAATCTCTCCCCCCTGGCGCCAGGATCAGTCATGCAAAGTGGGGAGGCATCTTACGGGGATGAGCAATTGGCATGTCTAAATTAGTAGGGGCGAAAAAAAAATGGCATGAACAATAAGTAAATAAAAAAATTAAATAAATTTCACTGACCTATAAAATTACATAACTCCACCTCCTTGTGTAAAATGAATCTTAACTTGCATTATGGTCCAGTGCCATATGTATATTGAAGTATCTTTAGTAGTTATATTAACAGTTTGTCATCAACAATTGAATGTCAAGTGTATTTTCAGGCGGAACTGGACTATTTACATATTATAAACATTCTAAATACGTTGTCTCATTCACTATCAACAGAATATCCCAAAACCCTCCTTCACTTGAAGTGTAACCAGTAAGCTGATTGGGGACATTTTGTTAAAGGGTGGGACTTGATTCGTAAGCTGACGCCACGTTGAAAGTTATAAGAACTCCTTTTCATTTATCAACCGGTGACCGCTCTCATTTGAAACGTCTGTGGATTTATGACATACAGAACTAGCATCCTGAAAGTGTCAGCTGTTACCCCCCCACGTTATTTTTAGATGGTATTGTCTGGAGCCCTGCTCTGTCTCATTCAGTTGCAGTGCTCATTATGCAGAGATCTGATTGGCAGAGGATTGTCATGTGTGATATGTACAACACATGTTTGGTCTGTACGTTTCCTGGGCTGCTGAACCTGTGGCATACAGACGAGGAAAGTTACACAGGTAAAAGTAAACTCTGTCAAAATTCAATTGTTCCCAGTGGTTTATTGGTCATATGGTTATAGATCCTGTCCTATCTGGACCTCGATCGTGGTCTGCTTATTAATGACCTCTGGTCTACAATAAATGTCTAGTTCTTTGACCAGTTTTGACTTTAAAAGAACTCCGCAGATCCTTTATGTAAGCTATACCAAAGAGTTACTAAATCATTCAGTAGTTTCAGCATTCAGGATTAATAACTGAATAATAAACCCAGGGTTTCAATGTTAAAAGTTCATCGCTTAATGTAAAGGTTCTTCACACACAGTTTATAATGGAAATCAAAGTTGTTCTATGGCATCATTCATAGAATCATTGGAAGCATCTTTGTACAGCGCTGACCTTAGCTATTGACTTGTTAGGCAGCCTTGACTTTTGGCTTAAATTATTGCTATGGAAATGTCCTTTCATGCAAAATTTGACTTATTGATTCATCTCACTCATGCAGTCGAAAGGTACATTTTCCTACACGTGCACTGGTTTATTAAATGCAGCTGTGTATCCTCAATGAGATTTTGTAAAATTCCATTTTGCTGACCCATAGAGGCCTTTTATGGGAAGTGTTGCTGAATTATAGCTTTAAAAATGAGTAGGTTAACAATGAAACATTCATTTTTAATGTGATGCATCACAGTAAGAACATATTGATTAATCGATTAGAGACGTAGACCTCTAATGCTAAGTCTCAGCGGTTTTCCGGCAGGCTCTGCTGGGATTTGTCAGGAGTAGCAGTAGCTGATTGATGCAGTCAGGCTTTGGCGCAGTGACGACTGCTTGCTGTCCCCGTTTTCTTCCTGGTGTGGCTGTGCTGCTCTGCTGTAGTCTCTGGCTGAGAGTGAGAGCAACGCTCCCTCTGGCACCATCAACGCAGCTTCAAAAAATTCAATTACATAATTAGGTCTTTCATTATCCACTAAGCAAGAGATGGAGCACTTGCCCACATGGTAGCAGATTCACAATCTAGTCACTGTTAATGAGGTGTGGAAGAGATGTTGTCTGTTGCTGAATTCTGGACCCTCATCTGCTTTTATTTTTGCCCCTCAACCGATTGGCATCTGAGTAAACAAACAAGCTAAAGGACAGAAAATTTGCATTTGCAGTTCCAGGAGGACAGACAGAAAGGTGGAATTTGACCTCAAGGTTACTCAGATAAGCACCAGAATAACATTTCCACTTGGGTTTCAGAACCTTTTAAGAAATAAATGAGTTCTTGATTTGTGTTCCTGCTCGACTGCAGCAACCTTGACCACTACTATCCATTCTCAGCTTTATATTCAATGACTTTTTCTAGGTTGACCCCAACATTAGAGAAAGTGGAACATAGCTTTTGATCATATTTTTATGAACGCTGTAGATCTGTTGGGTAAATTAGGTCATTTTTGACTCTTAGGACAAGAGGAGTATACGTTTGGCATGAACATGAGCATTCCCAGTCATGGAATCCGTTTCCCACACCTATATAAGTGAAGTACGTGACGTTTAACACTGGCCAGCAAGACCTGACAGTTGGTGCCAGACGGGCATTGGAGACTTTCCTGAACTACACTTCTCAGAGACCCTGCCCTGTAATTTCACGTCATTTGAGGTACTATGGTTCCTAAATGCTTCCACTTTTTTGGGAATGTCCCAGTTGATCATGGAATAGCTAGGAAGGAACAAATTTCTCCAATTGATTTGTTGCATGTAGTTGAGTGATCTCTACTAATGTTTGATAATGTTCATAAGGTAGTGCCTTATGACTGCCTGGTTAGGAATTTTATTCACCCCTACTGGAAGCGAATGAAACACATAAATGTGTTGCCTGGTCGTTTTTGTTGTGTCTGCAGAGATGTGCGTTTGAGCAAGTCTAATCAAAATCTGAGCAGCTGGTTCTGAGATTCTGATACTACTCCCCGCTGAGACATTAACAAGGAGAACCTCTGTAAAGTCGAGGTTGTTTACCACTCTTCTGCTTTTACACCAATCTGACACAGAAGGTAAGTAGCAGAGGGCTTTCCAGAACCAAACGTCTTTATGGTTTCGAGTTAATAGACGTCTAAGAAGTCGAAAGCCTTGCTATAGCTAGTAGTTTCCTGGTCAATAAAGCTCAGGGTTTATTGACCAGTTGAAGGGCATGACATTGAGGGCAGTCAACTGGAAGATCCTCCTGCAAACATGCTTATGAATGAGCAGTAGGTCTTTAACACGCATTTAAATAGACATTTTGGCATTTAAAGAACTAGACCAGATGCTTACAGTTTGCCTTTCTCATTAAAGCCACATTCACAAGTTTGATCAAGTGTTTGCCTAATTGAATAAAACATTTTCTAAAAACATTAAATGTGTCTGGTGCAAAAGTCACCACAAATTAGATACAAAACATGTTTTCTATGTACATTTATGGCATTTATTCAGTGACTTCCAAATGTGCTTTATTGCCCACTCAGAAAATATCACCAGCTAAATGCCATGTTTGGCCCAAATGTGACCCACCTCTGAGCTGTAAGTGCCCAGATGTGTCTGTTATTTGGGTAGTATGATCAGACCACATTCCAGAGAGACCTCTGAACACATATACTGCCAAATACAAATACAAATACCTAGATACACTGTTTGACCAAATGTTTGTAGACACTAATGAAAGCATTCAGTTGCTTTAAGTTGCACCCATTTCTAAAACAGATGTGCAGAGAAATACTACTGTTATAACAGGACTCAACTAATAACTAATGCCAGGCAAGAGCTATAGGGCTATTATGCCAGGATGCCAGGACCGAGAAAGTATAGGTGCTTGCTTACACCAGGATGGTGGGTCAAGCGGAGCTGTGCTAGAAGCTCGAAGGGCTCTCGGTATGCTTTGGTTTCTCGCTACTGCCATTCAGGTGTGCAGGGGCTGGTTCATTTGTGGCTTTTATATTTGTGCTCAAGATTTTACAGACAAAATTAGAAACATCTATTATAGCCACTGCACTGCACCCAGAGCCATGAGCATCAAGGAACATTTACTCCCCCTCCTCTGCTTCCTACCAGTCAAGGGGAACGAACTACTGACCTTCAAGTCCCAAGCTTACTTCTAACCTTTAGAACATCCTGTCCCATTAGACAATATGTCCCTATGAAAAGAATGGTTCAACCACACATGCTAACATTTGGTGCTTTTCAACTGCATGGTAACTACACTACTGTACTGTACTGTGCTCTTACTGCACTGTAATTACTGTAGTACACTGTACTACAGTACAGTGTACTACACTGTAAATTTGGTAAATTTGGTACCTGGTCTTTTAGCACCTGTTCACTCATGGTTCCAAACAAGCTGAACAGGGACTAAAATGTGACAAATCAAGCTTGCAGAACTTTGAATCTGCACTCGATGCAAAGGAATTCAGACACCAGTGCTATTGCTGATGCACAAACACAAAGGCCTAATAAAACATATGGCCTAATAAAGAATGACATGAGATTGTCAGTCCCCCAACAGTTCATTTTAATTCTAGGATTAACTTGAATCTGTATAGTGAAGATAAACCCTGAGAAAGAAACGAGGACCTACTTTCAACCCTCATACATGCTTGGAAAATACACGAGTGATTGAGGGAAGCAGAGGATGTCTATTGTCTCTGCTTTCCTTCTCGCTGATTAAATGAAGCTGATAGTGGTGGGCTGTGGGTTTAATACAGTAGCCCGAGGAGTTTTCTAGTATTAAAATCAGCCAGATCCTACTGGCAGCACATCAGATGTCCGCTATTTCTTAGACTGTGCAATCAGGTGTAGGTGTAGTTAGATGTATAGTATTTTTCAGATCCTCTTATGATTTAACATTTTCATTTGAACTGTTTGTCATTGACAGCAGTCACTGTTCACACAGTAATTCCTTCTGTCTTTTGTTTCACTGAATGGAACCATGTTTAATCAAATAATAATTCATGGCACAAGACCTACATAAAATATACACTGACATCAAATCAAGAGTCAAGTCTTTTATTGTCATCAATCTGAGTAAAGATGATGCACAACAGTTTACAGATTTCAAAACAGACATGCCAGGAGTATTGTGTTAAGGTAAGGGACGCTGCACTGATCTGTGGGACCTCCTGCATTGAACATGGATGTGAATTCTGCTGGAGTGTCTGTTCTTAAGGACAATTCCAGCCAGGAAATCATGCAAATGAAAAGTATAGTGGCCAGTGGCTTACAGTGAAATCCTCTGTTCACACTCACAGGTGACAGTGACCAGTTTTGGAATTTGTAGCAGTGATTTAGTGCCGTTAACGATGCAAAAGAGCGACAAATCGAACTGAGATTCTCTTTATTTTATGCACATTTATTATTGTCGAACCAACATTCGGAACAATGAACGATCTCTGTTTCTTCAGACCAATCATAATCCTGGGGGTCTGAGGTCCCCAGCTTATGCTCTCTAACCTCTCTAATCTCCCACCACAATTTTGTTACTATTCTCATCAGCGTGGCTCTAAGCATGAAAGATTGACTCACAACTGCTGTTTCTTCTTTTCACTTTGTATTTGATGAATTTAGTGATTAAATACATATTTAATGAAGATTTTTAGGATAAAAATAGATACATATTTTGTATTTGGCTTGTACAGGCCTTAAACACACACAGGACATTTGGGGTGGCATAAGTGACTTCTTACCTGCTAGTGTGGTTTCTCGGTGGATCTTGTGCAGGTGAGATTTGGTTCTGCAATATGTTCTCCAGTCTTTGTCCACTGGGTGAAGGTTTCATCTACAGCTTACTTCATACAGTGTGCCAGTGCACGTGGCATTCACATCATGATGGTTTGTTATGAATACACATACCATTGCACCCTGTATTTTTCAAGTATTTGTAACTGCATGATACTTTTTTTTGATGTGTGCCCAACACATCTGACCTGCAGGTAAAATAAAGAGAAACCTGATTGTTTTTTGTGTGTAGAGATCTGGAGATGTCTCTGCGTATTGAGTTATGTAAGGGGGATAGTATAAGCCGGACTGATAAATAAATTATTCCATCAACAAGACTCTCCCCAAATGACCTCTATCTGAGCACCAAGCATCAATATCCAGATACAGAGACTCACTACACTGTATTGAATTCACATATTCATTACTATGTCTAAGTCCAGCTGGTCCATTATTGGTCCTTCAACTGGTTGTAATGGTTAGTCCCGGCTGTGTCATGTTGATTTACTCTATTTGATCTTTATTTAAACAGTAAGATCACTAATATGTCTGGAGTCTTGACCAAGCAGACCAGAAGGCATACAATAAACAGTCCGGCGTGGAAAATGCTGATGTGCTAATCACTCGATGTGCTCCTTCACCCCAAAGGCTCTGCAGACTCTAACAGCTCCTCAGAACACTTTCCAACAGGCCTTCTCATCCAAGATGTTCTCATGTGGATATACTCAAGCAGCCACTGGTGAAAAAGTGCTTGCAGCATCATAATAGTGATTGCGGTTGCCAGTTTGAAAATTTGGAAGCTGTTTTTGTTATTTAAAAATTCACAGCTGGTTCTGTGAAGCAGGTATCAACACTCTCCTCCAAACAACTGGGATACAACAGTCTGCCTGCAAGAGAAACCACTTAATAACAAGGGTTGGGCAGGACTTTTGACTCTGCTTTAACCTGTATGATAATGGTGTGGAGGACAAGGTGCGTATGGCTAAATGAGGACACTGGTCACTGTTTGAAATTGCCTGTAACAAATGAACCTCTGTTTATGGATAACGTTCAAGCCTTAACAAAAAGAGTCAATCAGCTGGCTGAGTGTCGCGGAGTGTCGATGATGTGGAAGCCCCTCCCCACACATATGGAGATCTTTACAAGTGCAGCAGTCAGGATGAGCTGAAAAAGCTTTTTTGTGTTCTGTTGAACAAAACATTAAAGCTATTCATGAGTTTTATCAGATTGTTATTGTTCATTTAAAATGTCTTTAAAACAATAGTTTGACCAACAATGTGGGGTGTAAGGTGGGCGGAGGTGGTATAAGGGGCAGTAATGCTATATCTGATGACACCATAAGGGCAGTGCCTACTTTGCTGCTGCCAACTGGGACATTTCTCCACAGGGTCAACTGCGTACATAGTCATGCTGTTCCTCACTCACACACACACACACACACACACACACACACACACACATATGCACAGTCACACACTATGGACAAAAGTATTGGGACACCTGCTCATGAACTGTATCCTCTTTAATCACGGGTTTATCCTGCTCTCTGCTTTCCTGGGAAGACTTTATAATAGATTTTGGAGCATTGCTGTGAGGATTTTATTGCATTCAGGGAACAGCAGTGTCAGTGATGTCAGAATGTTGGATGATCACCACCCTACCTCATCCCAAAGGAATTGAATGGAGCACCATCATTCCATAGAACACAGTTCTGCTGTTCCAATGCTCAATATTGGGGGGCTTTACCCCCCTTTAGCCCCTGCCTGATATTAGGCTTAGTGCCATATGTTCATGTTTATCTGCTCCAGAGAGTCCTATTATATTGGCAATGCAGCTTTGTTTAACTAGGTGACTGCATTCATTAGAAGAGGTGTCCACAAACATTTGGACATACAGGCTAACCGCTGTAATAAAACGTGGGACCATTCAGGCCTGTGTCTCTGTGCTTTTGATGCTGTCGGGCCTATAAACAAGGCAGGGTGCTTTAATTGTGAGGCTGCTGTTTGTTCAGTTATCAGTCAAATGACACCGAAGGAGATAAACAGTGAAGGGTATTGCTGCTGCTGCTCAAACAGAGCCTACGAAATGAGCAGCGTCCTGGCAGCACCGGAGATTGTGTGTGTGTGTGTGTGTGTGTGTTTTTTCTCAAAGACAAGCCACACAATGTTCTGACCGCCTTGTTATCTCCAGGGACACAGGGTGGTCAGCGAGGTGAGAGTTGGCTGCCCAGGCTGTGCAGCTCAGCTGATGGGGCCTGTTTGGGCAAAGAAACACAACAATGAGACCATCCTGCAAAGCAATTACCCCCTGATCACAAGACGAGAGTGGAGAACTAGTGCAGGAGGGTGACAGAAGAGATTGTTCTAGAATAGGGCTGCCACAGTCAATCCATTAGACTCGATTGTTTGGTTTAAAATAGGTTCCGGACCCTGAAAAGTTTGTTTGCAGTGGGAACCAAAGATTAGGCTTTTCAGCTCGAACCGCTGTGGATCTAGTTGTACACGTGCAAGAAGCAATAATATACCTTTTGTCTCACGAGGTGTCATCGTTTCACTCTACTCATCGCCAAAAGTTGATGCATGTTTGATCCATGTTTGCTTTGTGGACAAAAACTAACATCTGTAACAGAACAGATGCTCGCAGGCCATCTATACACTTCACCATCTTCTGTTAACGCCCCCTGTGACGTATCCTTGGTTTCACTAACACTTGTAAACGTGGGATGATTCACTAAAAAACACCAAGGTTCATATCAGCCTAAATGGAACCAGTTCAAGAACCAGAGTTCTTTTGTTGGAAAAGGCCTAATAGAGGTCCAGAAAGTATAACTCCTTCCCAGGAGCCACCCAGGCAGCCGAAACAAAATGGGCTGGATTTTTCATTTCTTTACCTGAATTTTCATGTTTTGCAGGCCTAAGATTCTCCACAAGGGGGCACTGGAATATTCGATTAGGTTTCCAGTGCGTATCCTTGTTTCTCCAATATTTTGAAAAGTCTTTATTTAAATGTACTTTATTCAAATTTGTCATTTTTTTATTGTAAGATATTTTTTATCATAATTTACATGAGCAGTAATAATTTTGATACTCCAAGGCATTTTCATGAAGCACACCTGAATGCTTAACACCAGCAGCACATTTTATAGAACACTTCTTATTGAAATTTTACTGGATAAAATAAATGAACAAATTGAGATAATGGTATTGAATGGTATGTTCACTCAGCTGCTTGAAAGCTGACCCCCTCACAACAACCACTGCAACGTTAGCAGCATGCTGCAGCCACTGCCGATGAAGCACACAAGGGAACCCAGGTTTAACTGTCACACTGCTGCCGTATTTGTTCACACCGTTTAGTCAGGTGATGCACAAAACTGAAGTATTGTTTTGCTATTTAAGAGAGAAATTTTATTACAGAATGAAAACACATTAAGACCTCCTTCCTAATGACCCCCTTTAAGACCCGCTTTCTAATGTTATATTCAGTTGCACAGATGCAGAAGCTGTACTGACAATAGAATAGGACTCCCTGGAGCAGATGAACATGAACCTATTCACACCAAGCCTAAGCCAGGCATGAACGACAGGGCTTTGAGCATTGAGCTGTGGAATGAAGGTGCTCCACCCAGTACTTTAGGGATGAGTTCCAGAGTTGGGGATGCAATCAAATCCTCACTGCAGTACTCCAATGTCTAGGAGAAAGCCTTCCCTGGACAGTAGATAAACTCTTTTTGATACCCTTGATTTACCATCTCATGCTCTGAAAGGTCCCTCTCTGTACAGCTATATTTCAAAGCTCCTGCGTGCCTCCAAGACAGCGGAGATGTTGCTTAATTATCTATGTCACATTATTAATACCGGCCGTGGATCCCGACTAATTTCAGCAGGTTGTACAAGGTGTCGGGAAATGATGGTTTTATAATTTTCCCTTAGGAACACTTTAATTACGCTGTTTGTTCAGATGGAGCTGTCAGATTCACAGCTTGTTTCTCTAAACTCTTCCCCCCTCCTGCTTTAAGGCAGAGTGGGAGAGACCAAGGTCATCTGTAGCGCCTCCGGAGTCAGTGTGTCCTCACACACTCTCTATCGCTCTCACAACTTTGAGACACATGCGAGAGCATTAGCTCAGGGTTCGTTCCCCCTGATCAGCAGTGGCTTAACATTATGTGAACATATGTTCTTTACCAGTGTAACGACCCAGTATAACACACACATCTCTATTACAAATAGGGTTCTGTACTGTATGCCACAAGTGGTTCTTCTATGACATCACTCTAAGAATCATTTGAAGCACCTTTATTTCTAAGAACGTGTATGTCCAGAAAGTTTGTGGACACCCGTTTGATCAACTGCATTACATTGTGTGCAGTTCACACACAAAGCTCGAGTAATCTTCATAGAAGACTAATGTCAGTATAGAACAGGACACACATACACAAGGTCACCAAGATCAGTGCCAATATTCAGATAAAGGGTATAATAAAGGGGTATAAAACCTCCAGTATTGGGTTGTGGAACATCAGGACCTTTTATTACTAATAATTTTGTGGCTCAATGCAAAGAAACCATTTTTTTCAGGTATCCATTTCCTCAGTTCTTAATATAATTCAGAAATCGGAGTTCAAGGTCAAGGCCAAGAAAACGTTCAAAGAGAAGAGAATTGGTAGCTATGCAATTTAAAACCATTGGTTTAATTCCACAAAACATTGAGGATTATTTAGTAGACTCTGCAAGGGTGGTGCACTGTTCTACTGTGTAGTGACACGTACATGAGCATGACCCACTAAATTGAACATCAGTAGTTTTTGAAGGAACAGCTAAACATGCCAAAAAAATGGTGCAGAACATGAAAAGAATACTTTTCCAACTGTTAAGCATGGGGTTGGCTTGCTCATGCTTTGGGCCTGTGTTGTAGCCAGTGGACAGTTTTTCATCCACCAAGATTTGCAAATTTTGGAAATGTGCATAAACCTGAATGGAAAAAGCCCAATTTTTGACATTTGAAGTATCAGAAAGGTTTTTACACTTGGCCGATATGGAGGAAGAGTTAGCTCGTGATTCACGAATCATTTTACTGGTACAGAGATCAATGTGTTCAATTAAATACCAGCAAATCCTGGAAGTAAACATTACACCATCTGAGGCTGGAATTCTAAAGAGCAGAACAGCAAGATGGAACCAAAGGTGAAAAGAAAACAAAACAAGATTTGAAAGAGCCTTGGCTGGCTTTATGTGCTGAACGGGGTGCTTATAAGTATTGATCATGCACGGTGCTCAAATATTTGCTTTGGTCCTTTTGCTTGTTTTTAATTTTGAAACTGTAAAAATGGACATAGGAAATATTCCATCTTTAACTGATCTATATCTTTTACTCCAGATATTTTGACCCGAGGTGCCCAAACTTTTGCATGCCCCTGTATTGTACCCATTATGTTGAAATAACAGTGCCCTCTGTTCTCTGTTTACAGAGTGCTGCAGATCGCTGCACCCCAGCTGGTGCTTTTATCACTATCCAGGGTGCTGAACTCCTAAACAACCAACCACAGCTGCTGCTCAGCTAAATGCAAACTGACCTTTGGTGACTTTCCTCCAACCACCGCCGAGCAACACCAACCACACATTTCCGCAGCTATGGATGAGGGGTACAGAGATCGGACAGCCTTCATCAAAGGCGCCAAGGACATCGCTAAAGAAGTAAAGCGGCAGGCCGGCAAGAAGGTGGGCCGCCATGTGGACAGGATGTCTGATGAGTACACCAAACGGTCATACACGCGCTTCGAGGAGGAAGATGATGATGATGATTATCCCGTCCAGGCGCAGGACGGCAGCTACTACCGCAGCAACAGCCGTGCCAACGATGACGAGGGGGCCCACAGCGACTCCACGGAGGGCCACGACGAGGACGATGAAATCTATGAGGGCGAGTATCAAGGCATCCCTCGCAATGACTCTGTGGGTAAGGCCGACGGGCAGCCGGGGGGAACTGCCCACTCACAGTACCGGGACATAGCACAGTATGAAGGCGAGAGGCGCAAAGATCAGGAGGAACTGGCCCAGCAGTACGAGTCCATCCTGCAGGAATGCGGCCACGGGCGCTTCCAGTGGTCCCTCTACTTTGTGCTGGGGCTGGCGCTTATGGCTGACGGCGTGGAGATCTTCGTGGTGGGCTTCGTGCTGCCCAGTGCTGAGAAGGACATGTGTCTGTCCGAGCCCAACAAAGGCATGCTGGGTAAGTCATCTGTCACCCTTGTCCTGCTCTAAGGTTTGTTTTCACAGATGGTACATGAAGCACCTCTTCTGCGTGTTGGACAACCGAACAAACAGGCTTAAAGGCGGAGAACACGTGTTGGAGAGCATGTCGAGTCTTTAAAATGAACAACAGCTGATAGGATAAGGGTAATTAGATAGGAACAGTGTAATTAGTGTCACTGACCATGTTATTTAGGGATGGGTGATATTGTAAAAGTGTATTATAGACCTTTTTTTATAATACATAATATTTTCTGGTTTGCAAACACTGCCTGTTTGAACTTTATCCTGTACTTTGGTGATTTTTATTCAAAATGTGCTACATCATGTCCAGTTGAAAAGGAGTCAGAGTTCTTTAATTATGATGTTTTATAAAACATACACGATATTTCCTTTTTGGGCGTATCATGGATATCATCAGTGTTTGGGGCAGCCGTGACCTGGAGGAAAGAGAATCAGCTTTGTAACTGGAAGGTTGCCAGTTCAACTCCCTGAATCAACAGGCATCTAACCCCCAGAAGCAAAATCCCATGTGTCTGTTTTTGGTGCACGTTACTCAAAATACAGTGATCAGCTACACATTTCATTAGAAACCGTGTAATTAGTTTAAATTAGATAAGTAATGTAAAAATGACTGTATTGTGAGAATCTGCTGCTACTGACGCATTTTGTCTGTCACGATATTTGCACAATGTCATGATCATATAATACAGTATTAATATAATGTAATATTTTTACCATATCGCCCATCCCTCATATCCACATTATGCTCAAAAATGAGTCGACATTAAATTAATCACAGTTAGATAAAATATGGTCATATTGCCCCCCACAATGTAATACTTCATATAGAGTTAATATTTTGTAAGATTTGACCTCCCACTCTCCCACTTCGGGTCAACTGATTATCAGCCTGGACAGTAATCACTGGGCTGCAGTCATTGTTTCTCTGACACGATGTTATAAAAAGAAAATCTTTCTTTTGGGACAAATTTGACACACAAAAACTAGTACTGGTGAAGGAGACGGACTGGACAACACTGTAGACATGACAGGACCAAGGGCGAAACAGAAGACGTCACAGGAGCCTGGACTCGGGTTACAGGAAATGTGGCTTGAGACTGGACACAACGCTTGAGACTTGGGAGACTGGACCTGGGAAACAACAGACACAGGAACCAAAACAAAAGACATGGGCATGGACATAGGTAAGGACATAGGCATGGACATAGACTGAGACATTTGCATGGACACTGGAGCTACATCTGCCGCTGCAGACGCTGGGGCTACGTCCAGCACACAGCCGAGGATGAGAAACATGGCAATGATCACATGAGCAGGGCTACACATGAGACACACACGGTAGGACGGGGCAGAGCAAGGATGGTGCCAAAAAGCATGTGGGGAAACCAAAACCAAACAGAACAATGACAAAAGGAACAGACAGGGCAGCCAAACACGACATTAGCATGACGCTTTTCCGGGCAGACTCTGACTGATCAGTGAGGGGCGGGGCTAATGACATCACCGACCCAGATACTGGGTTATGGAAGAAAATGAGAAGAGATGAGCTGTTTCTCTCTTTCTCTGCTCAAACAATGTTCAAATTTCAGAGTATAGGTCCTGAGAAGAGATAATACTGATACCTACATAGATACCAAAAATAATAAAGGACAATCAGGTCAGAATCCTTGCATTTTCATCTCACAAACACTCTGGATGATCAATTTCCAACAGGACATTTAGTATTTTTAGTCCTTATAAGCAAAATACAATTGCATGTGCAAGTAAATATTAAATCAAATTCTGTTTTCTATAAATACTTTTATAATTATTTGGCGAATAAAAGTACATCAAACTACAAACATCCCACAAACTTGACTTCTAAAGGTCAATCTTTGTAGAGTCCAGCTTTTCATTTGACCATTTATCTTACCTTTTGGACCCTTTTTTTTTTAATGAAAGGTAGATGTAAACACATGAGCCTACATATATGAGTGAGAATGGTGGTGTCATACGTGCACTGTGAATTAAATCTATCCTGTGCAAACAGAGGCCTCGAACAGCGATCAACAGTAAATTCCTGCAGGCCAATGTCCGTTCACATTTCATGCCCAATACACCATCTGTCAGGTCCATTGAGTGAAGGGCACACAATGAAGAGCGGCTTGCTCTCCGCTGTCTGAACTCCACACTGCGATGACGCATTCGGAGCTATAATTAACAGGCAGGAAAGGGAAGGCTTCACAATGCAGTGTGTGCTGCAGCGAGAGAGGAGGGAACTGGCTGAGGAACGACCTCCAGTCATGAACAAGCAGCACGCTGACAGAAACAGGAGCTTGCACATTTGGTTCGGAGGGAAGCAGAAATGCATGCATATGTACATTATATAGAAATATGCATTTACACTATATACCCATACAAATGAAGGGGTGTAGTAGTGAATGGAAGCCCATTCAGTGTGTGTCTGTGTCTGTATGCATGTCTAGTTATGGGGGGATGGTTCGACCACTCATTCAACCACTGCTACTGTGCATTTCGTGTGTGTGTATGTGTGTGAGTTAGTGGTTGCATCACTGCACATGCACATGCACATTTCCTTGTGAGTATAGACCTGCAAGTAAGCCCACCTACAGTGCTCTACATACAGTTAGTTAGATGTCAGGACAGCGTGAGTCACCATAGGGATATTTTCGTCGCCTCTGAAAGCTTTACATTAGGGTCGGAAATCACGATTGTGATGGTATAGGGTTTAAAGTTTGCCACGACTCAGTTGAATTCAGATATTTTGGAGGAACCGTCTTTATAAAATTCATCATAGCAACAGTGTACCAATAGCGACACGAGGTTTTTGCATTTTTATATGTGAGGATTTCATTTTGTCCAGACGTGCATTGTTTTAAACCTATTATAAGTTGGTTGTAACACTATCAATACATTGCAACCAAAATCGAACCACCTTCAGAGCCACATTTTATGTCTGTTTAATTGTTGTCAGGTTGGAGAGTCAGCACTTCCGCATTAAATCCAGCATTTAGAAGCATTTAGAGTTTAGTAAATCTGTTCCCTTAAAGGTGGACACAGTGTGATGTTTATGAACTGAACTGACAACTTTTAATTCGCACATGATTTGTAACAGAAATCTGATTGGCTATTTTTCTTGAAGAGTGTAAAATTATCCGTAACCAGCAAAATGATTGGCTCTTTTGTTGAAGGACAGAACTTTATTCATCACCAGCAAACTGACTCTTGTGTGGTTGAAAGTTGTGGAAGCTCTGTTTTACTGCAGAGAATGAACGTTCGAACAGGGAGTTTTAAAACCATCCAGTCACAGTTCGTACAGGGCGAGTTGGCGTGTTTTAACCACCCAATCACAGTCCAGAACAGAGCAAGAACAGTGTTTTTCAAGGGATTATTTGGCGAAATGTTCGGCTGGCTGGCAGGTTTGTGATCAGTTGTTTGAAGAATGGCCAGTTAATTAAACGAGTGGAGTCAGGTGTCACTGCTGGTTGTTTCGAAATGAAAACCTGCAAAGAATGGAAGAAAAATATTGTGCCAAATTCCAGCCCATGTCAGAATCCATATCCTCACTGCATGCACCCATCTTTGTTTACAGGAGGGATGTCACACCGTATCCACAACAAGTCTGTGTGACGGTGGGGTTTCATTCTGAACAGCCAGCAGTGGCACCTGACTCCTCGTTTAATTAACTGGCCGGTCATCAAACATTTCATCACAAACCCACCACATAATGATGTAAAAATAGCCGCAGTTTCAGGCATAGGTGGAGTACAGCTTCATGAGAATTCATATTTTACTGAAGCCGTTGGAAAACGTCCACTTCTTTACGATTGGATGGTTGAAATACACCAACTCGCTCTGTTCTAAACTGTGATTGGATGGTTGAAATACACCCACTCGCTCTG
This sequence comes from Acestrorhynchus altus, assembly GCA_034509495.1. NCBI lineage: Eukaryota > Metazoa > Chordata > Actinopteri > Characiformes > Acestrorhynchidae > Acestrorhynchus > Acestrorhynchus altus. The sequence goes on along the minus strand of CM067503.1, from coordinate 5,643,938 downwards.
TTCTAGAAAGCCCTGTACTTGGTGCACCTAGCTTATCTCCCCAACATCATCTAAAGGCTGCTTCCCACCGCTCGTTCCTAAACACACCAGCAGCTGTGAGAATCAACCTCAGTTTGCAGGCAAAATATACATTTTATTTCAATGCATGGAATTTCCTGTGTGACTGGGAATGCAAAGTAGACTTTCATTTTTATTCTTTTATCCACTCTATACTGCCACACAGCATGATGCTGCTGCCATCACCAGGTTTACTACTTGGTTGAGATTCCTTGTTGAAAATCTCGCCTTTATTCCTCCAAACATTGCTTTGGTCACTGTGTGACTGTGTGGGTCATTTGTTCAAACATCTCAATCTTTGTCTCATCAAACCATAAAACCTTCCCCCTGAAGAATTTTACTTTGTGATCACCTGCAAACTTTAGTTGAGATGGAATTTTTTTTGTAGCAGGGGCTTCATTCTCAGGTGACTCGGATGTTTCTCAGTCACGTGACTATAGACAGATTGGTGTCCCAGGAGCTTCCAGTTTATGGTAGACCTATGTCTTGGTGGTCCTTAGGTTTCATCTTATCATCTGAACCAATTTCCTCTCAGCTGAGGATGACAGTTTGGCTCTTTTTCTAGTCATTGGGCAAAATGTGCCAGGCTTCCCAATAACGTCAACTTGTGTACAATCGTGAACTCTACTGTAATTTAGAAAAGGCTTGTATATGTCTACGAGCGTCCTTCATAGATCTGCACAGAGAAGCTACCAGCTGTAGTCCATCATGATCACTGACAGGAGATTAACAGGCCTTGGTAAGACAGTCTGGAGTTTCAGCACCACTGAATGAATGATCTGAGTGGATATATGTGTATTTTGACTCTGTATGTATAATTTTATTTTATTTGTTTTTATTTCAGAAACCCAAAAATGACAGTTCATGCCTTGGCGTCTTGGTTTTTAAAATACTGGTGTAATTTACAAATAAACAATAACATATCTTTACATTACTCACCCCTGCTTTACATGTGTTTGTGCAAGTCTACACAGGGCCCCTGGTCTCTCCCCGTTACACAACCGACCTGACTCATGCTGGAGTGCCTCTGTGGTTTTACTGGCTGCTCCTGCACTCTACTGGGTCCTAGAGCTCCACATGAACACGCGTGCACCCAGCTGCAGCTCTGCAGTGCCAGTGCTCACATGACACTCTCTAATCAGAATCGTCAGTGTGTGTGTGTGTGTGTGTGTGTGTGTGTGTGTGTGTGTGTGGGCTGGAAATGGTTGCAGAACCTCATCGCTCTCTGCACACACAGCGGGCCATCCTTGCATGTCATTCCACTACTCATTTCACACACGATCTGCTGCATGGAACACATTACCATAGAGCCCATTTTTCACTAGCGCCTATAACATCCTCATTCAGTTCAGTGACAATACAATACAACAGACAGAGCTAATCGTGTTCCACATGAAACCCTTTAAAGCCAAGTATTTCATGTCTGAGACATTTTTGGGTGATTAAATAATTTAAATAATTTAGTATTAAATTATATACAATAATGTATTAGAAGTTAATATATCATACATTTTAAAAAATCTTAAATATGTGCATGAATAAGAAAAGAATATCAGATAACTACATGTTTTCTTCCTCCTTGTTGTATTATTTGCGCTGCACAATTTTGTGTTGTATGAGTTCCGTTAAGTTGCTGTAAGCAATCAGTAATTGTCATTTGAATTAATTAATGAAGCTACACTTATATACACTTGGCACCTTTCTGGAAATTTGGAAGTTTAGAATAGCCAGTTCACCTGATATCCGTGTCTTTGGAATGTGGGGGAAATCTGGAGTCCTTGGAGGAACTCCACGCAGACACAGGGAACATTAGGGAACTCCATCCAGATAGGGACTTGAACCCATCACTCCAGTGCTGGGAGGTGAAACCTTCAAACCCCCATGCCTGGATACAAAATAAAAGTCATATTCAAAGTGTAAATTAATGATTTTTTTAATAATCAGACTCTTGAGACTGATCGGAGAAGGTGGAAAAAATGGGACGGTGAAGAGGTGAAGGTACGACTTCCAGCTATGACACTTACAAATCTACAAATACAAAAAACTGAACTCATACCTGAACTGTTTGGGGTTTTAAAAAGCATCTTTGCTGTACCTTTCAAAACACTTGCAAAGTACAACGCATGACTGCAATGGTGTCCTGCTTTTGTCTCTGTGGAGACGACCAACCAATCCAATCAACTGTTTCTGAACACATGTCCACATACTGCTGCCGTCTCAAGAGCTTGCTTTGAAGACAGAGACTGCCGTGGCCAGTCACATCATCAGATCTGTCCCTGATTGAAAATGTGTGGGATGCTATTGGACGCTCTATCAACACTCCACCCCTACCACACCATCTGCAGAACTGAGTGAGAACATTCAAGCTGCATGGGATGGATCATCACAGCACACCATTAGGAACCTCAACAACTCCATGCAGAGATGTCTGGCGTGTTACATTAGAGACACTTCTTCTGTATGTGTAGATCAATAAATATTGATCACATCAGTCTAATTTTTTTATCCTTTATCAATCAATCAATGAATATTTATAAAGCGCTTTTTACAACAAGGAGTTGTTACAAAGTAGCTTTAGAAATCCAGGTCCAAGTCTCAAATGAGCAGTCAGCAGCAACAGTGGCAAGGAAAAACTCCCTCAGGCTAGGAGGAAGAAACCTTGAGAGGAACCATGGGTCCAGAGACGAACCCATCCTCCTCTGGTTGACACCGGAGAGCACAGACAAAGGCACATACATGGAAATAAAAGATAATGAATGAAATAGAGAGGAAATGTATTGGTCCTTTATTGGTCCTATTAACCTTTATCTTTTTTATCTTTGCACTGCAATCCCACACTTCCTTCTGGGAAAAGACCTTCGCTTCCAACGGACGTCTGTTGGTCCATTTGTCATGAGATTGTGCTAAATGTAAAGAACAATGGTCAGATTCAGATTATGTCAAAAAGTGAAAAAGAGGAAGAATAGTATTTAAGTGACAGTGATGATGTTTCCTCTGGGTGGGGTTGATGCCCCTCCCCAGCGTACGGTCTGAACTCTAAAACCAGGTCATTTAGTTAAAAGCAATTTTTGCTACATGCTGTGAATCTTGTTCGGAGCAGGGAAGGTCAGGCAGTTGTCCGTGAGCAGTTAGGATACAAATTATATATGGAATAAGTCGTTTTACAAGCCTGACAGGGGGGTGTGGGGGTGGCTGTGTGTGGGGGGCTTGGAAGAGGGAGTGAAGGGAGGCGGTCTGGTGCCATCGGCGGTTTGTGTTCTGTCTGTTTTCTTTGTCACGAAGTGCTGTGTGCCCAACGGTCTCTCTCTTTCCTCTTCCCTCTCTTGTTCTCCTTTCTTCTCTCTCTCTTTCTCCTTTTATCGTTTTCTCTTTCCCTATCTCTCTCTGGCTCCTTATCCCTCTCTCTGTGCCTCTCTCTTCAGCTATAGAGGAGTCCCTGCCTCCGGCACAGCTGGCTGTGACGCAGAGAGAGAGGGAGGGGTGAAGGAGGGGGGCATAGTGAAAGAGATGGTGGGGAGAAAAAAGAGAGGCAAAGAGAGAGAGAGAGATGCAGAGAACCAAGCAGACTGCTCTCGCAGAAAGGGGAGAAAAGCACACTATAAATAGTGCCACACCCCTCCCTTCTCCATCTCTCTCTCTCTCTTTCTCTCTCTCTCTCTCTCTCTCTCTCTCTCTCCCTCTCTTTACCTCCTCAGGCCAAAGCTGTGTGTTATTCTGTCACTATGCAGGAGACTCACACAGCCTCCTCTGCTTTTCCTTTCTCGTCCCTCCCCCACTCTCTCTCTTTACTCTCTCGCCCTTCACACTTTCTCCCACTCTCTCTCTTCCTCTCTCTCTTTCTCTCCCTCTTTTTTTCTTTTTGGTGGTAGCTCAGCTGTCTCCAGGCTCCTCTGCTCTCCCTCCTCCTCTGAGACTCCCACGGCAGTGAATGGCTCCACCCACTCAACCATCACAGAGCAACATTTGAACTCCTATTGGCCATTGAGAATTGCGTCACCATGGCGATGAGTAGTGTGAAGCAGAGGCCTTTCTGTAACAATGAAGCATGGTGCTGAAAATGAGGTTACCACCACACACAGTCAGTCCAGATAACGGCACCTGCAAAACTGCACCGCGTTTAACCCGTATATGCAGAAAATGAGAGCTTCGGGCCTGACACCTGTGCTGTTCTCGGCGCAGCACTGACACTGACATGGTAGTGGCCTGGTGGTGTGTGTGGCGCTGGTCCGGAACAGTGGGGGCTGTGTTTTTTACACACAGCAGTGTCAGTGCTGGGCGAATCAATGGTCAGAATCTGATGAAGGACTAGAGGATGTGCTTCTGATAAAAGCATGGTACGTGGATGATGTGCTTTACCAAGCACATGGTCAGTAGGTCCAGTCATGGTCAAATAATGCAGGTGCTAGGACCAGTCATAGGTGGTGAATTGGACCAGTCCTAGTCAGGATCTAGGATGTAGGTAGGATACCAAACACTACGACTCGCACTAAGTGTAGTTATGAGACAGTCTCAGAACTAACAATGTCAGGAGCAGATCTCAGAAGAAATGACATGGTGATTAGTACCACCCACGATCAATGGAAGGTCTCAAAAGCAGTGAGGCAGTCATTAGGATCAATCACAGTCTCAGGACAAACAGTTTGTGGTTTAGGACCAATTACAGTCCGGGGGACTTCTCAGAACAAGTGAAATGGTGATTTGGACCAGTCACTGTCAGGAGGAGGTCTCAGAACCAATGAGCCAGTGAATAGGATCAATCACAGTCAAGTAAGGTCTCAGAACAAATGAATCAGTCATTATAGCCAATCATGTTCTAGATAAGATAAGTACTATTGAGCAGGTGATTAGGACTGCTTAGGACTACAGTGACAGGAAGGTTTCAGAAGCAATTAGGCAGTGATTAGAACCAACCCATCACACTCAGAAGGAGGTCTCAGAACAAACAACACAGGGATCAGGACCAATCAGGCAGGGGGAGGTCTCAGAATAAAAGGTTGTGATTAAGTCCAGAGAGTGTCCCCATTGTATTGTTCTTTTGACCATTTGACATTGATCTTTGGGCTGAGGTGCTTTTGTGAGACCCTCCCAATCTCGTAGCCCCAAAGTCCAACACTGCTCTGCTAGGCTGTGGACACGCTGAACTGTCAGCATAGTCAGGTCTGAACTGCAGGGAGAAAGTGCTGAGGGTCGGCGGAATCAGCACCATGGACAGCTCCGGCATTTCCCTGGGAGGCCTGAGCCTGGAGCGTGGAGGGAGACAACATTAGCATTGAGCTGCTGCATTGCGGTGATGACTATCTCCACTTGTCATCGCCAGCTCTCTGCCATGGAGGCCTGTATGGTACCCAAGGTGAGAGAGTGTGGTCAGTTGCACAAATTCACAGCTCCACAGCCTGAGTCACCTTCTCCACTCTGTCTGCATCTGAGACTGTAAGAGGAGGACATTACGCCCTTTCTGCTGATGTTGAGAAGAAACAACCCTCTTAAATCCCAATCAGCAGGGTCAGTGTATTATTCTAATATTATAAATTATTCTTGTTCACTTCAGTTTCCTCCTTTTGGAGTACACCACTGATGGGCAGATGTGGACCTCCAGGGCAGCAGACGGTGCTTGGCTTTATTTCTGCTCCCACAGCCCCTTACTGCTGATGCTAGGCCTGTCTTTTTCCAAAATAACCACATTATGCAATGTACCACTTTCTTAAACTGACATTACTGGTGTTTTATTGGCGAGACAACATCTTGAGGAGGCGTCTCAGAATGAAACATGTGCAACTAGTTTTGTTCCCACAGCAAGCACCAGCCAACTGTACCTTGCCAAAATGAATTCATGGCAGACTCTGACTGATCAGAGAGAGGGGGCGGGGCTGATGCTCACCCTGCATACAGACTCTGACTGATTAGTGAAAGGGGGCGGGGCTGATGCTCACCCTGCATACAGACTCTGACTGATCAGTGAGAGGGGGGGCGGGGCTGATAACATCACTAGCCTAGATATTGGGTTACAGAGGAGCACGGCTGTTTGGTCTCTTTCTTTGCTTGCAGAGTGTTCAAATTTTCAAATACTGGTACATAAATAACAAAAATAAAAAAGGACATAGATTGTGTTCTTTTTTTTTATTTGGACCACAATCAAGTATTTTGAAGAGATTATATAGAATTCTTGCATTTTGAGCTTAAAAACACTATGGATGTTTTTTAGTCCTCATAAACAACAACACAAACAATTTCAGGTGTGAAGTACATTTCTGATAAAAAAAACATGGTCAAATTCACATATATGGGACTCTAAGCTATGACAATATCCCACAAAATCTATATGTGAGGTTAAAGAAAATAAAATGTATCACTGTGTATCATTTAAAGAGAAAAGGAAACATAATCTCAAAAGCAAAATGTTTTTCCAGTATTTTCCACAAATAGGTCATCTGTTTTCTGACTTCCTGAATGATATCAATCCGTTCAGAGATTGTAGGGGATTCTTCGTTCAACCTCCTTATATTTATTGCTATTTTACTTCCTGTAAGTAATATTTGTAACAGATCTGTCCTGCTTTTCATTTGTCCAGTAAAAAGAAATACACACTGACCTTGTTCAGGTTTATTACTGTAGATTCTTTTTTAACATTCAGGTTATTTAACACCTTAAAATGTCCTTCCAGCTGAATTCTCTCCATAGACCTGAGATAGAGGTGGTAGACGATGTTTTACACACCAGTTGTGTTCAGTTATCTTGTGTTTTTCACCACCAGTCACCAGCGGGTTTTTTTTTTTCAACCTATGTTAAGGGGAATGTGAAGGAGGGAAATGGTTATTATCTTCTGAAAACCACTTTAGACTTTAAACTCAGCAGTAATTGCCTGGAATAGCCTTAAGATGTTCCTACAGCTCTGGTCAGCTCCGGTCAGCTCCAGTCAGCTCCGGTCAGCTTGGCTCTCACTCATTTGTAGTAATAAATGCAACTGAGAACAGACTAACTACCTACCAATCCAGAGCAGATAGAAGCTTATTTTGACTGGAGTTCAGCTTGGTACTGTCGCGTCGCATTGCGAGGGTCTAGGAGGCTGTGCCAATGCTTCAAAGGTGTGGTGTCCAGAAGCTGCCAGCTCTGTGTGATGAGCTTTTATGTCTGGCTTGAAAGACAAATGTTCAAATGGGTTCATAATTGTGGAAAAAGTGTTTTTTGAAAATGTTAATGACCAGATTTATCAAGCATTAATGAACGTTTGCTGCAGCCCACAAGCTGGCCAGGAGGGCACTGGTGCAGTCTAAAGGGGAAAGGGCAGGGCCTCAGTCCCCACTGGAGAGCAGTGCCTATCTTTGCATGTGTACAATTACCAGGTTAGAAAGGGACCACTTATAGGTCCAGTGATTATTAGGATGGTGGTCCTTTCTCAGCATAGCAGTGACAATGATATGGTACCCAGACAGGAAACAATTCCTGATCCAATTCTGGCCCAAACTTATCCTTACAGTCATATTCATATGCTTTCATATTCATCACTGCAGAATGATGCCAATACTGATGCTGGAGTACAACCACAGCTGGCTGCAGAAACGCTGTACCAGTGGAAATGCTGTGCTAACATTTCAGTAGGTTGTGTATGAGCTCAGAGTTCAGATACCATGACGAACTTGTGGCTTTGGCTGCTGTAACTGGGCCAGTTTTGACCCAGAATACAATCGCCATTGCCATAATTGCACCTGAACTTGGTTGTACGTGGCCCAGAATCATCTACGGTCTGAGTAGTGTGTGTTGCTGGATTTTTACACTTTATGCAATACAAGTGGAAAGCCTAGCTTAGCCTTGGCCAAGCGTTCTTGGTTACACAGGTCTTATATAATAAAGGTGTTTCCGAGTGAAGGCTACATCTGTATTACCTTTGTCCCGCTGTCTCCTGAAACCAGAGATGTGCAAAATAGCCTGCCTGGCGCTGTGCTCTGACAAATGTAACCCATTCAGAAGCGGTGAGATTATCAATAAAGCGCCCGACCGGTGAGGTAGACTCTGTTAAAGATGGTGACAGTACGTCGATGGTGGCGCCCGGCGGCCGGCAGACTGCTCGTCTGCTGCCACAGTGACTCATCGTTGGACGCACACCCCAAATCACACAATCAGCAGGCGACAGAGCCGAGCAGTCACACACACACATATTTCAGGCCCGACTCATTTGCTCATTATCACTGTAAGCAGTCAGGATGGAAGGATCAGTATAGATCAGAATCAGCCCGTTTCTGTAGTAAATGTGTGACTGGAGATTGGCCTACACGTCGTCCATCTGGCTGATGAATCAGACACGATCTGTTTTAAGGTACATTGTGCAACTGGATGGAGTACATGTGATTCTTAGGGCAGGGTTTTAGCAAGAACCTGTCGATATGATACAGATCTACAGATTTTTGCACATTTTTAATTGCGATGTTTTGCAGATTTCGGGGTAAAGCCACACCATCATATGCATAAAATCTTAGTAAAAGAAAAAGTGTCTGTTTATCCAATCAGAACAGTGGGATCTAAAGTTGTGAACTGATATCTAGCATTCAGGGATTAAACACAGCACAGAATGAACCACTTCCTGACACCAATCTTTACATATAGACTATTAAAAATTTATTTTTTGAGAATCAATACAGTTTTACAAAACATATCATGATACTTTGATATATCAGACGTTCCCCACACCCCTAATGATAATGTTGTAATTTGGTCTATTTTCAAAATACGTACATGTTACACAGGCTGAGAATGTAGTGTTAATCTGGGTTAATGTCTCTAATTGGTGTGGTGAGTTTGTCAGGTTTGGACGTCAGAGCCTAGTCCCCCAGTGGGACGGTTATGTGCAACAGGGTGGGCAGTTCATTTACACCTGGCCTCATATTATAAGTGAAAGGAAGCACTTGTATCCTCTAGTGACCTCTGTTTTAGGTCAAAGCTGCCCTGGAGACGTCTTTACAACATCTTTTGGGTTTTTACTCTTAACATGGACAAAAATGTCTCGTCACTGAAACTCTTTTTTGTATAGTTATATGTTAGCTCTGTAGAAATTGTAACTTTCATTAACGATATGAGCTTCAAAAGCCTGTCTTGCTCCTGCACTTTGTATAAATAAGCCAGTAGTCCATCTGTTGCTCTGTTCTTCAGTGATCAGGACCCCACAGGACCACCACAGAGCAGGTATTATGAGGGTGGTGGGTCATTTCAGCACATTTATATTCACATTTCCAGCTTTTAGCTGAAGCACTTGTCTATATTACAGAGCTGTGCCAGAGCAGGGTTGGGAGTCTTGCCCAAGGTTTCTTATTGGTGTAGCAGAGCATAGTTGCCCAGACTGGGAATCTCTTGCGCCACATCAACCACAGCACCACAGTGTGTTATACTGTTGATCTGTGTATATTCAAGTTCATTTATTTATCTCTCTCTTTCTCTCTCCTCCTCTCAGGTCTCATTGTGTATCTGGGTATGATGGTGGGAGCATTTGTGTGGGGTGGTCTGGCTGATCGGATTGGGCGTAGGCAGACTTTGCTCATCTCGCTATCCATCAACAGCGTCTTTGCTTTCTTCTCCTCCTTTGTCCAAGGATACAGCTCCTTCCTCTTCTGCCGTCTGCTCTCCGGTGTTGGGTAAAAATACTTTGCTTTCAAACAGCTTTACGCTTAATGTAGATGTTTGACGTAAACATAACTCAGGTCCTGCATAAATGTAGCTGCTTAAACATTTAATTGTGTGTATTTGTAAATAGTGCTGATATGTATTGAATATGATATTGTATGTATTTAATCACTGAAACGTCTGATGTTCTAGCTAATGCTTTCTCTGCACCTGTCCCTCTCTCCCTCCTGGCTACAGGATTGGAGGTTCCATTCCCATAGTCTTCTCATACTACTCGGAGTTCTTGGCTCAGGAGAAGCGTGGTGAGCACTTGAGCTGGCTCTGTATGTTCTGGATGATCGGGGGAATCTATGCTTCAGCCATGGCTTGGGCCATCATTCCTCACTATGGTAAATATTTATAACATTGTCGTAGTATATGTAACAGTACTGTTACAGCGGTGTTGAACAGACGACTGGGGGATGGAGGTCAACGCTGGGGTGGAGGATTTAATAAAAAAACACAAAGTACAAACAAACGGGACACACGGATAAATACTGAAACTAAACATGACAGAAAACAAACCCACAGATCTAAAACCGATACCGTTTCTGCACAAAGTCAGAAACAAAGCAAAACAGGAACAAACTGTGACAGAAACAAAAAGGAGTGACAAAGACAGACTGAGTCAAAGGGTCTTAAATACAATTGGACACACCTGGAGGGAACTGATTAGGAAGGGGCAGGCTTACAAATGAGACACAAGATGGGAATGGGCGGAGCAAGGGAGGAGACAGAACCAAAACAAACACAACCCATGTGCTTAGGGGCACATGAGGAGAGACAAAAACTAGGACAAGACAGGACAGTGAATCCACCCTCACCCTTCCTAAAATGATGGTCAGTGTTCATCCTCACTGTCACTGTTGTCTATTATCCTGACATTATCCTAACGACACTGTGATGATATTGACATTATCATTATATATGGTAACAACAGTCCCACGTTGTATTTTTTATAATCCCACTTTAATTGGTGATATATGTTATCAATCTGTTATCATATGTTATCAATCCATCAATTGTTGTTATGTATAATATGTATAATCCTGCTTTCAGTAGTGACACTATGGTCAGATGTGGTATCGATCCCAACCTAACTAATGACACTATCGTTATACAATTATATCAATCGTCCCATCAGTTATGACATTTTCAATCTTACTAATAATATTATCATTATATATAGTAACATTAACAACACTATCATTATACAAGGTAACAGTCCCGCCCTAACTACTGACAGCACTATTACATAGTTACAATCCTAACTTCTCCATTATTGCCATCCCCTGCTACAACTCTCCCTCAACACTGCTGCAATACTCCCAGCGAGCACTCTCACCGGTTGGCTAAGACGTAATGCTGTGAAACAGGATTCCCTGCTATGTAATTTAGAATCCCCTAGAAAGATTCGAACATACACTTTCAGACATTCCCTGGGTTTAGTTACACCGCAGACGTAGGATCTCAGCTCTAAAGCAGATGAAATGGTGCTTGGATGAGAATTTGATTCATGGTTATATGTGACCTTGTCTAAGATCTGTTCTTTTGTTTTCATCTCCAACCAGGATGGAGCTTCCAGATGGGTTCAGCCTACCAGTTCCATAGCTGGAGGGTGTTTGTACTGGTGTGTGCATTCCCCTCGGTGGCGGCCATTGCAGCTCTGAACACAATGCCAGAAAGCCCACGCTTCTTCCTGGAGGTCAGTGACTCAGCAGCACCTATCTCCAGATGACAGATCACATTCGTCTTAAACTGTGGGAGAAATCAAATATGCACATATGAATCATGTCTTCCCCGTCTCCCAAATGTAGTTGACCAGTCAAGACACCTTTATTGTCTGAAGTTCGAAGCTGCATGCGTAAGCCGTCATTTTGCCTCAAACACTTGCCTCAGACAGCATTTAATTGCTTATTCATCCAAAATAGACATTCTTTCTGGCTCTGTGTGACGTATGTTATCCATAACAGTTCTTACCCTTGAAATTGTAAGGTTCTATCTGACGTTTTTTACGTATTCTTATTCTGTGACAACCTGTGACAGCCATATGTGTCAATGTCCCTACAGAGACTGCTCAGAATACAGACAGAACCTTGTAGCTCCAAGGGGACAAGTTGACTATATGTAGCACAGTTAACTCTTAGAACCCAAGATCTGCTCTGAAAACATGGGACAGTGCACTGTTTTCTAAGCTGCATATCTCAGGATCCGAGTAACCCACAGACGTGATACATATATCATAACAAACTACAGCTTTGCAACCACTAATCATGGTCATCACTGTGTGATGAGTTATCAGTGAGGAATCCAGCTCGCAAAACAGCTAAAATTCACTCAATTTCCAAATGAATTAAATCTCAGATTAAAGGCCAAAACAGTGCATGTTTACTGCTCTGTGTCGCATGTACATGCTCAACCTGCATACAGACTCTGACTGGTCAGTGTGAGGGGGGAAGCTTATGCCATCACTGACCCAGATATTGGATTGCAGGGGAAAATGAGAAGGGAGGGGCTGTTTGCTCTCTTTTGTTGCTCACACCGTGTTCAAATTTCAGAATTAAAGTCCTGAGAAGGGACTATATTGACACACAAATAAATAACTAAAATAATAAAGGACTTTTTTTGTGTTATGTGGGCTTTTGTCAAGTATTTTGAAGAACATATTATTATAAATATCCCTGCCAATCTAACCATTACAAATATTTATCTAAATCCTTCCATTTTCAGCTGAAAAACACTTTGGATGATCAATTTTCAACATGGTATCTGAGATGTAAAGTGTTTTAGCATTTATAAGTTAAAAAAACATGGTCAAATTCATATAAATGTTTCAATATTGTAAATAAATATTTACATCTGAAATGAAGACATATTTGAGTAGCCTAAGAGTTCCTGACAGTAACAATAGCTGGCATGTGTGACTGTCTCCTATAAATACACTTTGAATTTTTTGGTGAATCATCAAAATATGAAAATATCCCACAAAATTGGTGAAACTGTCAATATTCAGCTTTACCAAGGTGATGCCGTTTATTACACCAGGGCACCTTTAATCCAGAAGGTTCTGTTTTGAAGCAGCATTGTTTATATGTGTCTACCTGTTACGAGGAAGTGTAAGCAGACGTCTGCTTTTGACAGAATGGAAAACACGACGAAGCCTGGATGATCCTGAAACAAGTCCATGACACCAACATGAGGGCCAAGGGTTATCCTGAGAGGGTCTTCTCTGTAAGTACCAGCGACTTTTACAACTGCTCAGAGAGATGGCCTCGAATCTGGGGATTCTGAATCGCTCCAGTTATGAAATGATTTATTCAGTCATGCTAATGAGCTTCCATTTATCTGCACGGCAGTGGAGGAGATCAAAGTGTCACACATTTATGTGATACGTTTGAGTTTTGGATTTAGTTGTTTGCAATATGCAAACTTCTGTTTGATCTTAAAGTTTCAGTTCGTTTCCTTGGATACTGGTACATGCAAATGGTGCAGGATGGGAGGGGGTGACTAAGCAGTACTCGGTTTGAAACCCTGTGAGGCTTATGCAAGCACTCTGGTCATACGTTATGTTCTTAACATTAATCTCATTTTTCTGGAGGTGTTGCGTTAAAATTTAGAAAAGCTGCAATGAGTGATGTGTGAACACCACCTGTTCACCATCCATACATGAATAAATGAATGTGCAAACATTTGGATTGTTAATTAATGGAAATTCATGTTCCTACATAAGAAGATATTGTAAATATAAATGAATATTTGAAGGTGATGACCCGATAAGGAGTTTGCTGGTAAAATCAAGTACAGTATTTAATCTGGGCTTTGAGATGGTTGAGTTCTGAGTTGTTCACTGTTCTTCATGTATCTGATACTAATGCACTTCTGCATACCCAGGTGACCACTATTAAGACAGTGAAGCAGATGGATGAGTTGGTGGATATGGGAGGTGAGGCCACAGCCTGGCACCAGCGCTGGAGGATTAAGCTCACCAATCTCTTTCATCAGGTACATCAACTCAGCCACACCTAGAGTTAATCAGACCTAGTAAACACCACATGTGGGCTCCTCACATGGGCCCCAGACCAGTTACCTACCCTCCATTCCTAGTACCTGCTACACTCTACACCTTCAAATTACATCTCTGTGTCCTCCTGAAGAACCAACACTCAGATACACCCTATATGTCCATATATTTTTGGACACCCCTTCTAACGAATTGAAACCATTGCTGACACAGATGTGCAAATGCACACAGCATTTCTAGTCCCAATAGAAAAGTTTTCCAATGGAACACCAATCTCTGGAGCAGATAATCAGTCTATGACTCCATGCCTAATGCCAGGAATGGGTTAGAGGAGTATAAAGCCCCTCAGCGTTGAGCTGTTGAGCAGTGGAACTGTGTTCTCTGGAATGATGGTGCTCCATCCAGTACTTTTGGGATGAGTTGGGATTGTAAACAAACAACATGTTACTGAATACAATGAAATCCTCCTGGACAGTAGAGACAGCTACGTCAACAAAAGCAGGATAACATCTTTTGTAATATCCCTAAATACAGAAGAAACAACGAATGAGCAGGTGTCCCAATATGTGTTTTCCTTTAAGGTTTTGCAGTTCTCAGAGAACATGTCCACGCATTCCAGTGAAGTGATTCTGTGTTCTTTTCTGTTATTGAACCCTTGCAGGTGTGGGGCAACTTCCTGACCGTTTTCAATCCTGAGTACCGTCGTGTCACCTACATGATGATGGCTGTGTGGTTCTCCATGTCATTCAGGTAAAGACTCTTTATAGTGTGAAACTGGTCATGCTCAGTCTTCAAATTCACACACACTTGGAGTGGTTTCCCACAATTCTGTAGGAATTTAGGTTTTGTGACACTTTTGTCACCTATAATGTAACCTGTATCTTTGTCTGAACAATGCGAATTGGTGCGCATGTACAAGAGGTTTACTTTCCTTTTGGCCAACATCACAGGCTTTGGTTTGCATTCCTGGATTCTCTGCTCAGCTTCATCATTTTCTTTGATACTGCAGTGACGTCCCCCTGCAGCTGAGTTCCTTCCATTTCATTAGAAACACAGAGAGGTCACAGAATGTATTTTTTATTTATGAGGTCTGTTAACTCACTATCCCACCACTGAAAACGTCCCTGTTATACATCTACCTGTGCTCATTTTTGATATCGCATGAATTCCAGTCTGGATGTTCAGACAGAGACTTTCCTTTTTTATCTCAATTTTTGAGTGCCAATTACCCAACCTCATTAGAACTGTACCATCGCACCCAACACTAGGGTGGTGAAGACAAGCACATGGTTCCTCAGATACATGTGAAGCTGAACGGCCACCATTGCATCAATGCTCGGCAACCAACGAAAGCGCCTGGTACCCAGCTTCAATGCAACGGCTAACAGATGACTGGGCCGACCAGCATCGCAATGGGTGTGATGTTGGGAGGGAGTGCCATCTACCCACTCAGAAAGAGCATGGCCAAATTTGCTCTCAGACTCAGGATTCGCACCTGCAAAAATGTCACATCCAATGTGTTTTTTTGTCGTTCACACTGTATCAAATGACCCATTGGGTCACACATGACGAAAATAATGGATTTGTGCCACGTTTACCCACTGTTTGAACATGCTTCATGCCAACCAGTTGACCAAAACAGTTTCAAAAGAGAGTCAATTACTAATGTAAACCTCTGACAGACAAGCCAACCGGTACCAGATGGGTGGAACAAAATCCTGGGACAGATTTTGACTCGCTAGACCTGAAATGCTCATCTCTGGTACAAACACTAAAACACTAGCAGAGCTAACAGGTTCAGTTCACATCATACAAATGCTTTTCTATTTTTTATACTTTTTTATATGAGCTGAGAGGATTAGCACTGACTGTCCTGGCTTTAGTGAACCTGTGTATCTCTATAAAAACGATACTGGTGTAATTACCGTTTAATGAGCTGTCTCATGGCGCCCTGTTCTCTCTCCTAAAGCTACTACGGCCTGACTGTGTGGTTCCCTGACATGATCAAGTACCTGCAGAAGCAGGAGTACTCTTCACGCACCAAAGTCTTCATCAAGGAGAAAGTGGAACATGTGACTTTCAACTTCACCTTGGAGAACCAGATCCATCGCCAAGGAGAGTACTTCAACAACAAGTAAGCACTTCAAATGTGTTGGGCCCCAGTGATGAGATACATGGCCTGTTCTGATCAGTCAGCTGATGTCAGTTAGAGCTTTAATGTGATGCCCTTTAAGTGCCCACTTGCCAGAAGGCATTTTTGTCTCCAGTGGTCTCCAGTGTACAGCATGTAGCCACAATGTTCCTCAATGAACACAGTGGGTGTTACACATTTGTTTGTCTGTCTTCAGCTAATTTGAGCCTGATTGAGCAGCACAATGAACCTTATTCGCTGAATGTTCTTACGGTTTTCTCTGATTTTGACTTTCACAATGTTTTCCTATTTGGGATTTGTTCATTTTCCAAGGACAATGAAATCCATCCATAAGAGCAGAGGTGTGAGCAGTTCTGTGCTTTAAAAGCATGTCTTGAATCTGATGTACACTTTCTGAATTTATCTCAGATGTAAGAACATTCTTAAGGTTTTGATGAAGGATCATTTTAGGAATTGATTTTTCATCTTGGAGTCTTTGTCATTTTTCTTCTTGTTTCTATGCAGTTTTTCTAGATTTTGTCTTGAAAATCTTTGGATCTAAATTAATCATGAAAAACGACCTTTTCATGCATGATGGTCACTACATTGGACAGCGATTTAAAAGTCTTTTTTTGTCTGAAATGTTTCTGGAGACTCATTTATTATTGTTTGTTTGTTTGTTTCTTTGTCACTGTTGCCTTTTAATATTTATTAAGGTATTTAATATGTTTTGTGTTCATCTTTTCACTCATTTTGGATTCTGTAAAGCAGTAAAAAATGTAATCCAAATAATTTTTGATTTTGTTTGGATGGATTCTGGCAGTCAGGGTTTTTGATTGGGCATTTGTTCGCTCTACAGGAACAGTTGGATCCCTTCATAAGAGCACAGTTGTGAACATGTTCCCATTTAGCCAGTGTTTCCACTTTGTGGACCAACAGCTGCATCATATGATAGATATTCTGTTTAGAAGATTCTTCTCCTGTTATTTTCAAAGGTTTTTGAACCTGAAGATGAAGTCAATGGTGTTCGAGGACTCTCTGTTTGAAGAATGCTACTTCGAGGACATCACCTCCACCAACACCTTCTTCAAAAACTGCACCTTTATTGCCACCCTCTTCTACAACACAGGTGAGAACAGGACGGCTGTCTTGCCAGTCATCCTACCTCCCATCTGTTCTCGCAGTGGTAGTCTGATATTAATCAGCCCCTTCCTGTCAAAGTAGGTGTGTTTTGGCAATGTTAAGCACACCACACTTTCTAGACAATGGGTAGAACCTCATCAGACCACGCTACCATTATTATATTTCCAGGTCGATCAGTTATGGGTCAGCTTCAGGATGTTCAACTGGCTTTGTGGTCAGGTTTCTTAGCAATTGCCTGAAATGCCATAGCAATCACTTTGCCTCACTGTAGCACCCATCTAGCATTCACTTAGCAACACCATAGCAACCACCTTGCCACCATTTACCAACACCATAGTAACCACTTAACAACACCATAGCAACCACTTAGTGGCCACTTAGCAACACTACAGCAACTACCTGGGAAACCATAGCAACCACGTATCAACACCATAGCCACCACCTAACAACCATGTGAAAACACCATATCAATCACTTAACAACTATTTATGAACACTAAAGCAACCACCAATATGCCAATATTCAGGAAATGCAGTTTTTTGCATTTACAGTTGTTATAAGTATTATAATCATAATCATTATATTTTCAGAATCTGTGATATTACATTGTTGTGTAATCCCAACATTGAACTATAAAAATAATAATAATAATAATAATAATAATAATAATAATAATAATAATAATGATAATAAAATGTTGGGATTACACAACAATGTAATATCACAGATTCTGAAAATATAATGATTATGATTATAATACTTATAACAATTGTAATAATAATAATAATAAAAATAAATAAATAAATAATAATAATAATAATAATAATAATAATAATAATAATAATAATAATAATAATGCCCTGGTCAAGGATGGGTTGCACCAGCAGGGATTGAACTTGCGATCTCCCAGTGAAAGCAATTACTGGAATATTTTCAAACAAAAAATCAAAGCAGAAATGACAGATTGGTTCTCTGTATTGATGTCATGTTTACTGAATTTAGCTCTGCATTAATGTCCTGAAAGGCACAGTCAATTGTGTAAGGCAGACAGAAGCTGAGTCCAGTCCCTCTCATCTATAATCCTTAAACAGAAGCCTGCCGGCTGATGCATTCCCCATCAGTCAAAATGACCTCATTCAGTATGAAATGCACTGAAACGGTTTCAGGTATCCTAGCAACAAAGGCTGCAATTCTGACTCTTAACGTATGAGCAAAATCTGTTGCCACTGCGTCAATCTAAATAGATGCTATTTAAATAGATACAGAAGACCAGTGTGCTCTCGTGTGTTTCTTGGCCTCTGGCCTTGAGCTCCATTCTTAAGCGGAGAAAGCTGTTGAACTTTATTCTCACTTTTCTGCAGCAGTGAATGAAGCTCATTACACTGAGGTGCCGTTATATAATACGTTATTCATGTGCAAATATTCATTTTTACTATCTGCACTGAACTGAATCCACATCTGTTGTGGTCTTATTAGCTACTGCCGCTGCATATAAGCAGACGTTAAGCGTTTCTCGTTGGGTGTTGCTTTAATGAGCTGCTTCTCTTCCTCTTTTCAGATCTGTTTAAGTACAGGTTGATCAACAGTCGTCTCATCAACAGCACCTTCCTGCATAACAAAGAGGGCTGCTTGCTGGACTTCAGTGATGAGAACAACGCCTACATGATCTACTTTGTCAGTTTTCTGGGCACACTGGCAGTCCTGCCTGGGAACATCGTGTCTGCTCTGCTCATGGACAAGATCGGACGTCTGAGGATGCTGGGTAAATGGGCTCTGTGACTGGTCAGCCATGAATGCGACAGATCAGTGATGGACATTTACATAGTTTGGAAGGACGTGGCAGTTTGACCAAATAATTTGTAATTTGCACAGGTAAAGTAGTGATGCTCCCTAAATGACCACCCACGTATTATCTGGGTGGTGGGTCAGAATCAGAATCAGAATCAGGTTATTCTTTATTAAACCCAGAGGGAAATTGCAAGGTCATTCTCAGCATTGCAGTGACCAGTGGCCTGTTAGTGTGTGTTGCACTGGAGTGGATGAGACAGTGTTCACTCTATTAGTCTCTCCTGTGTAGTTGCTCCACCTTGTAGATGTAAATTCAGAGACAGAAGCTCATCTGTTTCTGCAGTTTGTGTCAGGACGCTGTTGGCTGGGTTGGTGCACTGAGTGTGTTGCTGAGGATGACACACATCTGGTGGTCCTCTAGGGTCCTGACCATCGAAGAACAGGATGAAAGGACAGTGTATACACTGAAACAAATGGACTACAGTCTGTAATTATAGACAACGTGCTCCTACATGCTAAAAAGAGATGAAAAATTGACAATAAGAGTAAAAAGCATGAATAATGCAACAAAAGGGAGAATGTTAGAATATCAACAGTGATGTTGGACATAACTCAAAGAGGAATTCATGAGCACCTTTTTTGGTTCCTGCAGCAAACAAAACATCACTGAACAGCTTAAGATGTTTGGAGGAGAACACAATGGGAGAACACAATGCCAGTTCTGTTACTAACAGATGCACACTTTGGCTTACTGTGCCATTATCAGGGATTACACCTTCGACCTTCCAATCATAGGACCAATCATAGATAGTTGTGCCACTCTGGGGCAGATAAAATAAAAATGAATCCGCATTTTTCCTTATTTAATACTTAAGAAAATCATCAAAATAAATAGTCTCTTTTCATAAATATTCGAATTTTTCCTCAATTTTCTCTTTTAAACATTTATGTTGTAAAATGCAGCATAAAGGCTATGTTACAAATAATTACACGAGTAAACAAAAAAACATTTTCAAAAATTAAGAATCGCTTTAAAAGAAGATTCTGATGACATTTGTAGTTTTATCTGAATTTTTTGTGAGTATGTTTGTAAGAAAGCATTGTGTGGTTGACACTGAACAAACATCTCTTGTCACCCCATGGTATAATTTTTAGTTGGCTCTCCTGGCACCACTACGCTCAGGTCTGACTGCCTGCCTCTAATGTTGTGAAGTCAGTGTAAATATCAGTCCGAACTTAACCAAACCAAAAGTGAGAAAAGAGAGCAGGAAAAGCACTAAACAGTGCAGTTATGATGAATATCATGTGACCCAACTGTGTTTGTGTCTTACGGTTACTCTTCTTTATCCTAAGAATAAAAACACAATCCTGTTTTCTCCTCTGCAGCCGGTTCCAGTGTGATCTCCTGTGTCAGCTGTTTCTTCCTGTCATTTGGGAACAGCGAGTCGGCCATGATTGCCCTCCTCTGTCTCTTTGGAGGCATCAGCATTGCGTCGTGGAACTCCTTGGATGTACTGACAGTAGAACTGTATCCGTCTGATAAGAGGTACTCCAGATTTCTCCCTTTTGAACGCACAGTGGATATGTTTATATTCATATGTTCATATCAAAACATATCCATATCAAAATCAATGAGCTAATCATTCATTCAATCAATCAGTTAATCAGTAATCAGTTGCTAACAATCTGAAATGTGTTCTGTATTATTATTATTATTATCATCATCATCATTATTATTATTATTATTATTATTATTATTATCATTATTAGTATTATTATCATAATTACATCATTGTTATTATTGTTATTATTATTATTATTATTAATGTTGTTGTTGTTGTTAATAATCATCACCATCTTCATAATGTTATTTTAAGGTAAAAACATCAATAATATGATATGAGTAAAGATCATGTTTATTGTTCTAACTGCTCTTAAGTGCATTTGCTGCATGAACACTGCAGTACCTCCTCTCTTCAGTTTAGATGCATCATCATCATCATCATCATCATCATCATCATCATTTGGGGAATATCTGAAAATTCTCTTGCAAAATGTCTGAAATCCCAGCTGGCTTGGCACTGGGTACTACACATTATTTGTAGGAAGATGTGCAGTAACCATGGTGCCTGCCAGTGTTTTACTATCTGTGCCACACAGCACCCCCTTGTGGTCAATCCTTCATCACATTTGTTTCAGTGTTTTTTTATGTAATATTTCATTTGGGTTTAAGCAGAGGTGATGTGCACACTCGGGATTCTACTAAGGCTCCCGTTATCCCACATGTATTCACGGCCCGGACCTGCACTGTGTAAATCTGTGTACTTGCTTCGCATCACACCGATCTGTGATGGAATCCCCTGATCAGTGGTTGAAACATGTCATTCAGTGTGGTTTGATGTGAAACAGTTAATTGTAGAGAAATATGCCAGTGACAGGAACCAGGACTGCCATGACTACAATGCAAATTAAAACTGTTACTATCAAAATTGTTTCACATATTTGTAAATCTGATATTGAAGTTTTATTTGGGGACATATACCACATGTTTAAAATTCTTTAGACCAGTGTTTCTCAACTGTGGTCCTGGAGGCACCCCTACCCTGCATCATTTATTGCTTTTCCTGTTTCCACTACACCTGTTTCAACCAGTCAGCTCATTAAAAACCATTCAGAGTTGCATGGGATGTGTTATAGACATGCAGGGCAGGGGTGCCTCTAGGACCATGGTTGCAAGACGCTGCTTTAGATGCCTGTTTTAAACTTAAATCACATTCATTAAATTTCTGAGATTTCACTGTTAGGAAGGAATTATTTTTATGAACAGTCATACACGATCCAAAGAATACAACCCAACTGTTCTCCTGCTTCATTGTGAAGCATGGTATGATGGTTTGCTACCACTAAGATGGGTCATGTAGTAGAACACGGACCTCACAGTGGTTAGAAACTCAACCTGCACCCAACTGGAATGTGGAGCATGTCTGTAAGGAGGAGTGGGCCAAATGCTTCCATGGCATTGTGGGACAGTGTTTAACACCTACAGACAGCATTGTTACAGTTAATGCTGCTAAGCGGAGGTGGAACCAGCTATGGAAAGGAAGGAGGCAGTCACTTTTTCACACAAGGGGATTGGGTGCCTTAGTTCCTGGCCAAAAAACTAAAGCAGCATATTTTCACACGCACATGTCCTGGAGAAATGATTATATTTGTGTTGAAAAAAGACTGTTTTAACCACCTGTTTTAACTTTATTCACCACAGGGACTCATTTGCTCATTTTGTTTCGTCACAGAACCACAGCCTTCGGCTTCCTGAACGCCCTGTGTAAGCTTGCAGCAGTGCTGGGAATCAGCATCTTCCAGTCCTTTGTGGGCATCACCAAAGCAGTGCCCATCCTCTTCGCCTCGGGGGCACTGGCAGCCGGCAGCTTCCTGGCGCTGAAGCTTCCGGAGACACGGGGGCAGGTGCTTCAATAGTGCAGCCTCTCTGCCAGCAGGTGGCGATGTTGAATAGGAAGTATTTCCCAAAACCCCATTGAGTGAGCCACGCTGCGAGCAGCGGAGAATACCACACAAAATCTTTTTTTAATCCTCATTACAGGAGATCAGTTCTAGATGTCGTTCCATAGCCCATTCCTTTTCTGCGTCGAACTTTTACTGAGCGATTTCCGTCATTTTACGTCAGCGACAGTTAGCAAACACAGGTCATGTTGTCGTACCGGTCGTTTTCCCCTTTGAGGTCATAAAGTCGGGAGATTAATCTCGCCGCAGAAAAGCCATCCATCATTCAAACCAGTCTTGTGCAAATCCCTCTCATCAGATAGTTCAAATTCACACTTGTATGCATCTGTACCGTCATGTAGCACGGTTTTAAGGACGCTGGGTTCGAATCCTGGGCTATGCTCTGAGGTCTGATCCCGTCCTTATTTCTTAGCGTCAGCATCCTTACAGGGAAAACAGAGGTTGTGTGTGTATGTGTATATATGTTAAAATGTGTGTGTGTGTGTTGAACAACTGCCATTTTGACACATTCCAAGGTTTATTTGTAGTTTCTACGTGAGAACCGGCCTGTGACAAGTTTGACTTCTCCCTTTAATCTTAGTCCAAGCCATTCTGTTGTGGGAAATCATGGGTGAGAGTGATGGGTGTTGTTGTTGGGGTTGTTTATTTTCTGCACGGACAGTGTTTCGAGTGTTCTTTGCTCTCGTGTGTTGCTGGTGCTGGTTGTTGTTGTTATTTTCCGCTCTCACAATGTCCTACAGAAACCGACGTGAACTTGTGGATAGGTGTGCGTGAAGAAGGAAGCTCGTCTCCTGCCAACAGTCTTCACTTCCAGATCACGCCTGTTTGTTTTTTGAGCTTGGGAGGTCACGGTAGAGTCAGATCGTAATATTCAGAGTGCACTGTAACGTAGGTTTCATGAGAGGATCCGAAAAGAACCCGAGAGAGAGAGTCGTACGCCATGAAGAGAGAGAATGCTGGTGTTCTTTCAGAAGTGGCTTCACTGAAAGTGTTGAGAGAATGAGAAAATGGTTCATGACAGTATATATGGCCTGAGTGCTGCCTATCCCCATACTCTACCCATGATGGTTTCTGAGATGATGTAAAATATGTGACATAATGGGATGTCGAGAAAAAAGGTTGGCGATATATTCCAAAATATAAATAGAATATATTGTAGTATATTTTCACTATATGACTTTTTGTATGGGCATGCATGTCCCATTCCAAACGAATCACGACGAGATCGGCCCTGTTCAAAACGATCATTCCTCATGACTATATTCACATATGTGTTCCATAACAGGCCCGTCATTCCATCCTCGTGTTTTCCTTGAACGTGCACACCTTCTCGGAATTTACCGACAAGGAATGTGCGGCAAGGTCCTAGTGATGAAAAAACGACACGAGTCTCCTTGAAAACACAAAGAAATATCACATTAGAAAAGTAGAGAGGGGTGAAAAGAGCAAACGAAGCACAAGATGGTTTGATGAGACTATCAAAAAAACCAATAGGTTTTATTTTGAAATGATGTAAATGATGTACTGAATATAAATATACAGTTCAGTCTGTCTGTTCGAACACTCTAGCTAATGTTAAATATATAAATATATAGGGGAAAACTCCGAATAGATACAATTATATTTCCGTTTCAGATGTTGAAATCTAGTACCATAATGTCTTAGATAGGTTCTACTTGATGTCTGTATATATATACATATATATATTGGTTTAAGGTACTTTTATTTTGAACAAAAGCAAATATTCAGAGACCTGACGGAAACGAGTCAAACACAAATGCAATTCATGCGCGATGTGTTCGTCCATATGTTCTTTTCTGTTCTTATGATGACAAAGAGGTACCTGTAGGTATGTTTGGGTGTGTGTGGGTGTGTGTGTGTGGGGTGTGTGTGTTTGCATGTGAAACGTTGAGGTGTTCCACAGAATATTTGTATGTATTTATTTCTATGGTTGCGAGAGTTTGATTTTATAGTCTTTTTTACTTTGGATGTCTGTAGAATACAGGTTGTGCCACATGCAGGGTAAATTTATTGCTGTATTGTTGTTTGACGTGACGTTTTCATCACTGCTACAGTTGAAAATCTGAATGAGAGTCTGGTTTATATTAAATAAAAAACGCAAAGAAAAAATGCTGGACATTAAAATAAGCATAAATATTTTGTCAGTATAAACTGACTTGAAATCGAGGGGGGGTCCTAAAAAGCTAGCTGAGTGAACAGCACTAACAGGAGATCATAAATGTGCCCAAATAGTGTTTTTATGTTTTTTTGTTCAGTCTGGTGGTTTATGTTTAGTTTGGCATGGACAGGACGTGATCATTCGGTCCACACAATTCTTTTCATCCAATGAACGACTGCCTTCTGTTATCTATACAGATACGTCTAGCAAAAAAGAAAACAAACAAGCCAACCAGATTTCCAGTCTCAGATGCTTCTGTCAACAGCTAATCACAGAAACAATGCAGAGGTGTCACTCTTCTTTACTGCCATTTTTTAGGATAGGAGCCATATTATAGACATAATAGACAAAAAGAAAAGTAGTACGGTGTTCCTTACAATGAATATAAAATGCAAAAAATGAAAACATGAGAAAACATCTTGAATCTGGTTATGAGATTGTTTAAGAATATTGTAAAATTACTGAAGTGGAATTATGAAATTAACTGATTTTGGGAGATGGTTCACACTCCTCCCACTCAGCCTATTTAACTGTTCGTCCACAGCATCGCAAACTTCTTTCTAGATGTTTTTCTTGTTTTTGGAAAAAATGCAGATCCTATGTCAAAAATTGGCTGCTAGTATAGTCATGATCTAAAGCAATAATAAAGATCTAGAAATGTGTTAAAGAATCTTACAGTAATCCTACAATAATCGTATAACCAGAAATAGCCCCTAAAGTGGTGCAGCTGTCTGAGTGTCCCCAGTGATGCCACAGCCATCCATAAGTTTAAGAGAGCACAACTGGCCTCGCTCAGTGTCAATCAGCCAATCTTAGAAAGCTAAAAAATTGACCAGAACTCTTAAACAATATCATCATTTACAGTGTAAAAACATTACGATTTTCTTTTACCAAAGTAGTTCAGCCATAGATTTAAAGCACAACGTGACTTTTCATCAGCCTCAGCCTAATCTCACAGTCAGGTCTGTTGGGCTTCACTGTGCTTTAGCAAAAATAATGACTTCAACAAATTAGGTTCTAAAGGATCCCAGCACACTGCTCTAGAACCTGCCTCCACGTCTTCACCATGAGGCTAGTAAGACAACATCGGTGACAATCTTATATCAGCTCAGATTTGCCAAATGTCATAAATCAGTGTGGAGGACATGAGAACGGAGCCCAGATTGGAGTGCAGTGCTAACAAGAGCAAAAAACAAGAGTGATATCGCTCATGTAGGACCCAGACTGTACTGTCGCACAATATTCTACACAGTTACAATCGAAACAGGGCACAAAACCTGTGTTTTACAATCTACTAAGGTTCTTAAAGGGAACTTTGCAAAAAACGTCAGGATGGCAGTGGAGTGATGGAGTGTGCAGGGCTGTCAGTGTTGATTATAATCAAGTCAGTTTGCACAGCATTTGAAAAATTCCTGCGTAGAGTGGTATTATTGAGCCCTGTCTTTTTGTAAACTAAGCTGAATTTTTGTGAAATAACAACCCAAGTTAAATTCTGCTCATGTGTGGGAATACTAGTGCATGAAAAAAAAGTCATCTTAAAAAAGGGGACATGTTTACCATTAAAGTTGTTACAGTGTTTGGTCACAAGCATAATATAAAGTGATGTGTCAATCAGACTCTTACTTAAGCAGACAGTAGAATTTAAGAATTTAAAGCGTGTGTTTGTCTGCAAGTACCAGTCACTTCAATTGATTCCATTTGACTGATGATTGTTTTATAATTAAATAACAATGTTTAATGTTTCATAATGTCATTACAATTGTGAAGGAATCACTAAGACACCGAGTGATCATGACAGCCCTATTGGGGTGTACATGAGGTTTAAGGACTTTACATTTGCAAAGTTCCTTTTAGGCTCTCTTAGTAGCTTTTTAATTTTTCATTTTATTTTATCAGGGAATCAGATCCAGTTTGAGATTATTTTCTCACATAAGAAAAAGCACATGCCATGTCATTTTCCAAAGGTTCTGATTCTTCAGCAGGCTATCACTGCCCCGCCAGTCAAGCGGAATATCTGCTGACATCCGTTCACATCTGCGGTTGTACAGCATGTGTATCTAAAGTGTCGCGTCTCCTCCGTGTTGTCCTTGGTCCGTCCATTGAACTACAGACAAGGATGTCAATGTCGCTGTCATACGCTGTGAAAACGCTGAACCACAGTAAACGATCTCAGTGAAGCTATGACTTATTTGTATGTAAACAAAAAAAGCAGTCCTGGAATCCCGTTTGGATTGTTACTGGTTGTTTGATGATTGTTATATATTTATGTTTTGTTTTCTTGTGTTTCAATTATTAGAGGTCAATCGTGTGCGCAAAAAGAAATCAAAGCAATAAGTGACTGACAGGTTTCTTTGCTCTGCCCCCTCCATCAAAATGAAACCCCCATTCTATTGGTAAAAGAAAGCACACTGGAAATGAACAGGCCACATGCAACGAGATGTGTAGTGATTAAAATAAATATATATATATATATATATATATATATATATATATATATATATATATATATATATATATATATATATATATTAGACATACAGTATTTCATTTTTTTAAACTAGACACTGTGTTTATGTATTATTAACTTTTATTATTTTTTTATTATTTATTATTATGTTTTATTATGATTAATTTCAATTTCAATGTGACAGAGTTTATCACCTTATCATTGTACTGTGCTGTAGAGGTTGTAGTTGTTTGTATGTAAAAGTATAAATATGTGGAACAATAAAAAAGTGAAAAAGACAAAAACCGTACTGAACACGAGAAAATAGAGTACTATTGTATGTTGTTCATTTTTGTGATCTGTTTCTTTTTTGTACATGAGAATGACAATGGCGTAACGACGTTGACATTATCATTGAACATGGAGACTATTTCAATGTTTCACCAAAATGGTTCTGTATTAAGGTTCGTGAGAGACTTCTCATTTTCCGAGTCATGCTGGGACCTGCTCTGCACCTGTGCAGTGAACCAACTTGTTCTTCAGCAAATGAAACTCATATGGATAATAAACAAATGTCATGAAGATCAAACCACTGGCTTTGTACTTATTGACACAAAGATTTCAAATGAGCCAATAAACCAGCTTATTTCAGTAATGAGAACACAGATTTCACACTGGATGTAGAGTGCACCTGAATCTCCACCTTCAGTAAACATGCACACATTGATACATTTACACATCTGACACTCACAACAAAGGCTGACGACTACACTACACGTGTACAGGACAAAAGATGCATATCCCATGTTCACATTCATGTCACATGCCCACAAATCTGGTTTGATTTAGGATCAAATATGAAATATCTGTTATTTGCAAGTGATCAGGCTTGTGTGCTTTGGTAACAAAGGAATTGTTGGTATTTATGTACACACAGCATGCTGTATATTTAAACACCTTTAATTGCTATGTTTCTACGACATAATTTGCACAAGACTATACTCTGTCTTTCCTCTACAAACCAAACCATTTCCACAGAAACAACCAACGCTCTTTGAATCATATGATTCTTAACCTGCATAGCATTTGATATTACAGTCTATCTGTTTTTTTATATCTTGTACAAAATATATCGATATATTGGCCAGTCCTAAGTTCCTTCACACTGGATTCAACATAATGGTTGTTTGTCGTGTTGTTAGTGACATATCAGTTGTCTGTACTGGTGTAGTGTGGTGTAGTATTGATGTAAATCTGGTGTAGTGTGATGTAGTATTAATGTAGTGTGGTGTAGTATTGATGTAAATCTGGTGTAGAGTGATGTAGTATTAATGTAGTTTGGTGTAGTGTGGTAGTATTGATGTAAATCTGGTGTAGAGTGATGTAGTATTAATGTAGTTTGGTGTAGAGTGGTGTGGCATGATGTAAATCTGGTGTGAGTGATGTAGCATACACGTAGTTTGGTGTAGTGTGTAGTATTGATGTAAATCTATGTAGTGTGATGTAGTATTAATGTAGTGTGGTGTAGTATTGATGTAAATCTGGTGTAGTGATGTAGTATTAATGTAGTGGTGTAGTATTGATGTAAATCTATGGTAGTGTGATGGTATTAATGTAGTGTGGAGTAGTATTGATGTAAATCTATGCAGAGTGATGTAGTATTAATATAGTTTATGTAGTGTGGTGTATTGATGTAAATCTGATGTAGTGTGATGTAGTATTAATGCAGTGGTGGCATTGAATGTAAATCTGGTGTAGTGTGATGTAGTATTAATGTAGTTTGGTGTAGTTGTGGGGTAGTATTGATGTAAATCTGGTGTAGAGTGATGTAGTATTAATGTAGTTTGGTGTAGTGTGGTGTAGTATTGATGTAAATCTGGTGTAGTGTGATGTAGTATTAATGTAGTGTGGTGTAGTTGTGGGTAGTATTGATGTAAATCTGGTGTAGTGTGATGTAGTATTAATGTAGTTTGGTGTAGTATTGATGTAAATCTGGTGTAGTGTGATGTAGTATTAATGTAGTTTGGTGTAGTTGTGGGGTAGTATTGATGTAAATCTGGTGTAGAGTGATGTAGTATTAATGTAGTTTGGTGTAGTGTGGTGTAGTATTGATGTAAATCTGGTGTAGTGTGATGTAGTATTAATGTAGTGTGGTGTAGTTGTGGGTAGTATTGGTGTGGTATTGGTGTACTGATGGTGATTTTTAATAACTTCATAAACAATTGTGACTGTGGTATATTTTATATTTATTACATGTAAAGCTTTTTGTTTTAGAGTTAGTACTTAGTCTAACTTATAAACATGATTTATTGTTGTAGAGAGGAAGGCTTTTGACCAAGAGGCAGCAGTACGGAATAACGTAACATTTGGACAAACGTTTCTTTACCAAACGTAATGAAATAGACAGACTTCTGCTGCACCTGGCAACCCGGAGCTCAGTGCCGTCCTTTGCCTACAGGGGGCAGTGTTGCGTTCAAATCAGCTTCATTCACAGAGGAGAAGAAGAGTCGCTGCTGCTGCATCCTAACAGAGGACCCTGGTTTAAAGTGAGCAGATTAATTCACATCCAATCGTAATCTAATTTAGGGGAGGGGGGGTTCTAGGTCAGTGTGTCTCAACCCTGGTCCTGGAGGCACCCCTACCCTGCACATTTGACAGCTTTTCCTGCTCCCAGCACACCTGATTCCCCTGCCCAGCTCATTAACAATGTCCTTCAGAGGTGCAGGGTAGGAGTGTCTCTAGGACCAGGGGAAGAGAATCACTGGTCTGGCTGTTTGACATTACCATCATCACCGTGACAGACTGACAATCAAGACCATGTTTGTGAGACAGACCATCATAACCATGTTCGTCAGACAGACAGAGAGACCTTCATGACCATGTTTGTCAGACAGAGAGACAGACCATCATAACCATGTTTGTCAGACAGAGAGACAGACCATCATAACCATGTTTGTCAGACAGAGAGACAGACCTTCATGACCATGTTTGTCAGACAGAGAGACAGACCATCATGACCATGTTTGTCAGACAGAGAGACAGACCATCATAACCATGTTTGTCAGACAGACCATTATGACCATGCTTGTCAGACAGACAGACAGACAGACAGACCGTTCATGATCATGCTGGTTGACCAAACTAGTACAACCAAGATCTAAACTGGTTATCCTGCTTTCCCAGCTATCTGACCTCCTGAAAACAGCCACCAGTTTTTCATTAATTCTTTTCTGCACACTTAATGGGGGCTCTTTAAAAGAGCTTTAAAATGTGTGCACAGATTAAAATGTGAAGGTTTTGATTCCCAATGGGATTAAAAACCACTTTAATCACAAAGCCCTTCCTGCTGAAGCGTAATGAATGTAATGCTGCTCTAATGTTGGTTTAGATGGTCACCTTTACTTGTTCAGCATCTTACCAGACGTTACAACACAGTATATGGGGGAGCCTGGTGGTTAGGGAACCACACCTGCAGCTGGAAGTTTGCTGGTTTGAATCCCTCAGCTGGGAGGACATGATTGAATGACCTTGAGCAAGGCACTTAATTCCCAAGCTGCTCCCTGGGTGCTGTTGAAAGGGCTGCCCTCTGCCCCAGGCATGTGTGCTGACTGCCCCCATTTGTATGTAAGCAAGCAAGTTCATTTTAGGTAACACTGAGGCATTTATTTTGTAAAGAGACTTTTACGCTCCAGGGCTCACTCAGATGACCTCGATTAAAATTGTGCTTTAAAGAAAAATGTATGTTTTTATTCATAAATCGAAATAAACATTGCTGTGTTTATCTCCACAGGCCTTTCCTCCTTCTTACACAACCTCTGATGTTGTCCAGCACGCGTTCCGCCTCTCTCACGCTTGCCTTATCTAGACAGTTATCTCGTTTTCAGCCGAGTATGGAGCGCGCTGCTAATCGGCCTGTCGAGACGGCCATTCGGACCAAGCTCACACAGGCTCTCCAGCCGGAGCACTTGGAGGTGCTGAACGAGAGCCACATGCACGCTGTCCCAAAGGGCTCTGAGTCACACTTCCGGGTCCTGGTAGTCAGCCCGCACTTCGAGGGCCTTTCTCTGCTGCAGCGGCACCGTCTGGTGAATGAGGCTCTGCGAGAGGAGCTGAGCTCCTGCGTTCACGCCCTTGCCATCCAAGCCAAAACTCCTCAGCAGTGGGGCAGTGACCCTAGCCTGGCCAAGAGCCCACCCTGCCTTGGAGGCTCCAAACATGACAGCACAATGGCAGAGAAGCTGAAGGCTGGAGAGAACTGATCTGAAGGACGTTTCCTACACTGTGTGGGGAATTTGAGTCGTTCACACTGCTCGCTCTTATAATAACTAGAAAACATACGCCATCACTGTCGGGTAAAAACATAGGATGTCTGATGTGGCAACTTTACTGGACCATTTTGGAGCATTCATCATGAAATTGTGATATATTGTGATACTGGCAAATTCACATTTTGTCCAAAAGGGATGACGGCAATACAATATTCTCATTCTAGTTACAGAATAATAAGAATTAATAGACTTAATGTAACACTTTTGGTTGAATAGATCAGTTCATAAAATAATCTGGATTCAAAGAAAGTTGTATTTACGTTAGGCTGCAGTGATTTGGACTAAATACCTTATTGCATTTATACTGGCTTTGTATTACAGTTGTGATATGCATAGAAATACACTGCGCCCACCAAATGATTAAAGGGCCCCTCTCCTATATTTTTCTTGCATTTCATTTTGTTTTACCTCAAGGTCCACTTATGAAGCTTGTGTGGGACTGTGCACCAAAAAGTCATAATTCAGTTTTACGTGTTCCAACCTCTCCTAATCCCTAGTGCTTTAATTTTATTGCCATGTCTTATATATACATAGATGTCACAAGTGATTTGAAGGACAATCCAAATTCTATGCGGATAAATTACTCTTTTGTTGTTCTAAACCTGGGTAGTGCACCCCCTTGTGGATGGAAATTCACTTCACCTTCATCTGAAACTCTGACAACCTTCTCAATATTGGTTGCCATGGCGATGTAGAAACAGAACCCTCTCCTTCATTCATTCATTCATTCATTCATTCATTCATTCATTCGCCAACCACTATGAGTTACTCAGTAACCGCTCTAAAACTAACATCTAAACTACATAGTTATGGAAGTGTGGGCCCACAGCAGGAGGCAGGTGTTCATGGAATGACTTGGAAGTGTTGCTGTTTGCTGATGAGTAGGGTTGGGTACTGAGAGTTCTTCCTCTCTTCACTGTTATCGTTCTTATTTTCAGGTTCATCCCAGGTGTTGCAGAATCCCGTGAGAGGTGCTGCCAGCTGTCTGCAGCTTCTAGCTTGATTAATTCAGTGTCACTTGCTCAGTTCATGGTTGACAGGACACATTACTCCACCTATAGAGGTTTGTACTGACGGCTCGTTTTGTACTGTGGCCGTGAAACGCGATGCAATTTTTCCCGCCGTAATGTGGAAAATTGGGGCACTCAGTTGGTGCAGATTGGACAGCTGAGCTCAGGTCAGCAGCATCTCAGTGCTGTGATGTCCCTGAGTTTCTGTTATGCCACCCATTTGTTGTTTGTCTAAGAAGTCAGTGTGGATACAGGGATCACACATTTGTTTATGCCCTTGTTGGTTTTCACCAAAGAGTTGAAAAGTGGTCTCGGAAATCCACTAATTCCCCCGAGAGACTTACAATTCCCTTTCTTTAAAGGTGTGTGAATATTGCCTACCTTTGGGTTTCTTAACCCTTGTCATGGAGACACCCCCTGCCCTACTGCCCTACTTTAACTCCTGCAAATCTGAAAGGGAGTATTAATGTGCTGATTAATTGAACCTGCTGTTTTAGTAGCAGAGAAAGCACTAAAATGTGCAGAGCAGGGGGTCTCCAGGGCCAGGCTAAAGAATCACTGGCCCGTTTTGTACTGGAGCCTAAAGCTTAATGTGACTAATAAGTAATGGAATGAAGATTTATATGTGATACCCTAGAATGGACAGGTGTTCTGGTCAGGGGGTATTTATATTTTGTGCCCAAAGATTCTCATTAAGCTCTGGAGCCACAGCAACTGTAACCACAAAGAAGTGGATAAGAAGATGGACGAATAATGCATTTCACACCAAATCCCCACTTGAACGAAGACAGTTATGCAGCATTTTCCCTTTTTAGTGAATCGCCTTTTCTGAATGACTTGTGAGTGAAATTGATCAAATGTACTTGTTAATAAATAAATAAACATCCAGTCTCAAGTCTAATTGTGTTTGTGAAATGAGTGCTAAATATGGAAATCTGGATAAACTTCATTATATCGCTAAAGTTCACCCTCCTTTCTGTCGATTGTGGTAGTGGTTCAGGATTAGAAGTGTTCGATTAGTGAGATTTTACTTAAATAGATTAAAAAATGGTGTTATTTTACTAACTGTGGTTTAACAGGTTCATTATCTACATGTTGATGATCTTCTTATCCACTTAGCAGCTTCTGGTAATGTTCCTATCAACCATCAGAATGGAAAAGCAGGATCTTGGGGATTCGGAGAGTAAAGATAATTGGTGTCAGATGGGTTTGACTGGATTAAGGGACACCAATCCTGCTCCTGTCATTGGTTGAATGGTGTGGGTCACATTTGGGTTGGAGATCCCTGCTGTAGAGTCATAAATGTAATGTGTAATAAAGAAAACACATCCAGTCTGCAATGCAGTCATATGTACTGGGGGGTCCGTCCGAGATCAGACAAAAATCAACTTTTCTCCACAAACAGTCTTTTTTTCTTATTTTTCCAAATTGTATTGCTTTTGTTATAGTTTATAAATTAGTTTAGTAAACCACTTAAATCTTAGTAAATAACATTTTCAACAATGCTTTCGATTAATTCCAAATTATTTTTCACTCAATTACATTTGAGAGAAAACATTTGTCTATTTTGTCTTATATTGTCTCATATTTTCTAAAATAAAAGTCTGTGAATTTAAAATCTGTTGAAGATTCAAAAAGAGTTAGATCTAATTCTTTGGGCTGTCTGTGGGCAGACCAGCAGTGGCAAAGAATATTGGTTAGAACATTGCACCAATTTAATACATGGACCCAATCTGCCTTGTGTCAACAGTCCAGACTAGTGGAGGTGGTGTACTGATGTGGAGACACCCTTTGGGCTCAGGATACACCTATCAGACCTATCGATACCTGTCAGGCATGGTTTCAATGCACAGTTTATTTGTGTATGGTTGCTGACCATGTGTGTCCCTTCATGGTCACAATTTAACATCTTCTGAGGGAAGTGAGACAAAATTCCACCAGAGGGCAGCAACAGTTAACATTACTATCTGTAGAGGCCTGCATGAGCGAGAGATGGAAAGGTTAGGCCTCATGTTTGAAGATATAATGATGTCACCGCAGAAGCTGATGGATATAATCTCGACATTATCTTGACCAATGTGGACTAAACTGTCCTAATTTTAGCATTAAGAACTTTCCACAGGTGCCTAAAACCTAAACACAGTGGCTTTTGTTTTTGTCCAACAACATGAAGCAGAATGTAACATGAAAGCAGTTCCCTGTTACACTGGCCTTATTTTTCTTCATCCAAAGATTCAGTCATTAGCTTTGACCCTTTGTGTTGGTGAGCACGACCCTACTAAACATGATCTAAACAAAACAGGAAGTTTACAGCTTATTTACGTGAACTCAAAACGATATTAGTTATTAATATAATTGGTATTAGAACAGTTTTTACTATTTATCTGTACAGATTCATAAAGTACAGCTTTGCGTGTTTTTGTGAAATTTTAAGGCTAATGTGAATTAATCTGGTGAATCTACTTAATTCATTGCTGTTTTACTCACCACATAACCATGCCTGCAAAGCAAAGCACTGATAGATAGATAGATAGATAGATAGATAGATCGATAGATAGATAGATAGATAGATAGATAACTGTATATACAGTGCAAGTGTGTATGAATGTATATAACTGTTACACTTCATTCTTATTAAAATATTAATGAAAACGCTGTTACAATCTTCGCATTAAACTATAAGCCATTGTAACATCATCATCAGGTTTAAAGAGTCTTGAACCAGTTCTTCACGGTCACTGTACCATTTTTAAGACTCCTTTTCTCCATAAGAGTCTAGACCCAGTTTTAAATATCGATCATGATAACTGAATCTGCTGAACTGATTAAGAAGCTTATTCATGGTTTTCTTACTGTGATAGAGGTCATGTGACTAAATATGTTAAGGTTAATATCCTAATGTAACATATATGTCACAATTGTATAACTTGTATTTCATCCTTTCGTGGTAGAAATGGGGTCAGAACTGGTTAAATGTAATGTACAACCTTTTATTAAGCATTTAAAGGATGAAATATGTTGGAACAGACTTTTACAAACACAAACACACTTTTAAAATGAGACGGTTTTGTCTCAAGAATTAACTAAACACACTGGCAGTTTACAAATGAGGTCACATGTACACACTTTGGGAAACTGTCCTGTGGCTCATTCAGGATGTTCAGCATACACGAGCTATACGTTTCTATCTGCATTCGTTTGAGATTTGAAAAGTCTTTATAGTGACACTGACATATACACAGTCTAAAAAAACTACAAATGAAAAAAGTCAATTTTGATAAAGATGTCAGATAGAACCTTATAGTTCCAAGGGGACAGTGTGTGACTTGTATTTAGTGATGGTGTGTGACACATGTCACTATGGGCTCTTATGGAGAAGGTAGGTCTGTCTAACATCAACCGTTTCCACTGAACGCTGTTTGTTAACATGATAAACGTCTCTTGAATGAAACAAATCATCCTTAATCTGAAGATGGAAAACGTTGCTCCTCACTACCGTGAAAAGTTGGTGGAAATCATGTTTCGGTTCATCCATGTGAACCAGGTCAACCTGTCATGTCCCAAAGCCAGCTACCAGCAACTGGTATAACGGCTGGGCTGGAAAAACAGCATAGTGACCATTTTATGGCCCTGTCCATTAGAGAGGGCCTGAGGGCAACCCTGACACAAGTTAAAGCAGAGTGCTGAATGCTAAAGCCTGATTTGTGTGCTTTGGTTCCAGGTGCTCCTGCAGCCTAAAAGTTCCATCTGGGTGACAGAAGCCAGAGCAGGAAGCGGAGCTCACACAGGTGGGCTTATATGGCCCAGGCTTTTTTTAAGTTACCCTCAGAAATGCTGTTCTGCTGTTGAACTGGAGTAGGATATGGCTGCATGTGTTTGCAGTTATGGGAACAAACATGCCAAATTGTCTGTTCATACAGAGCACGTAATATTTTACTTAACACCTAGTAGAGAGCGATCCTTCATTAACTACACTGTGTGTCCAAAAGTTTGTGGACACCCCTTCTAATGAATGCATTCTGGTTCTTTTGCAGTTATGTTTTCCCCCCATTGCTGACACAAATGAGCAAATACACACACAGCTCGTGCACTCCCCGAAGGAAAGTACTGCCAATAGAATAGGACACTCTGGAGCAGATAAACAGGAACCTATTGGCACCATGACTTGACCAAGCATTGACCAGTGGAGTAATGGAACTGTATTCTGTGCTTTTGGGTCACTGAATGCAATCAAATCCTCAGAGCAATGCTGCAAAAACTTGTAGTCGTCCCTAGAGGGTAGAGACAATTTCCCCAACAAACGTAGAAACCTTTTCATTTACCCTTGATTTCAGAAGAAACATGTCCCAATAATTTTGTCCATACAGTGTTTTTTGTTGACTTCTCTGGAAGTGTGCAGGTGGGCTAATATGGCTGATAGCTTTTTGCTGTGTTGGGTTCTCTCAGCTGTGGGTTGGTCATGATGAATCTGTGGCAGCAGGGTCATGGTGGGACGTTCTGGCTCGGACGTGTTCTTGGTGGGAACCCGTATGGCCTTACGTCAGAGCAGGGAGAGCGATGGTGCCAGGGACTTCTGGGATCCTGCCGAGCCCGAGGTTCCCGTGAGCACCTTGATTTACAGGCCTGCTGCTGGATCTGGGCTGCTCTAACACTGCTGACCCTTCCAGGTTCAGGGGTCAAGAGGTTACAGATGGGGGGGTGGTGGTTTTGGGGAAAGCACCAAATGGTTGTCTGAAAAAAAGCCCCTCCAGGGCCTAGCTGTCTCTGTGGAATTGGCATCTGCAACTTTGCTCCATCGCAAGTGCTGTTTGCGCACCATGCTTGAGTGATGGCTTTAACATTTGCTCGCAATCATAAACGTCAATTACTGTGATTGTGCTTTTAAGCGCAAAAGCAGTCCAGCCTCTGTGTGCTGGAAAGGGCCGCAAATGGCAACTCTACAAGCCTCTTTCTGAGAAGTCATTTGGATCGTCCCGTTGTGTTCAGGTGAAATGTGTGATAGTTGTGTGATGTTGTTCTGTGCTGCTGAACAAAGATCACGTTGTCTAGATACTAACGAAGAGTAGCCACATAGTGAAAACACAGCAGGGGATATTCATTGGCCTGGTTGTTTATCTGTTTTGTCATTCTGGAGGACAAGAAAACAATTCGATTTAAGGTGATGGTAACAGCTCATTAAGCCCTTTTGATTGGAAGGATTTTTTTTTTCCCCTCTTGGTCCGGCGGTCCGGCTGTCCGGCCTAACGAATGAGGCCGGTGAATAAGAGGCTCTGAAGAGGAAGACAAAGGCGAAAGGGGGAAGACAATATCCTTGTGTGGGAGAATTAGTTACACTCAGTAGTCCAAGTATTCAAAGCAGAGAGGGGATCAGCCAGGATTAGAGCAAAGTCCACACAGGTGGGTGATGGGGGAGTCACATGTCGGGACATTACCTTGTTTGGGATACAGCAGGCCAGGCTGGGTGATGTTTTAGGATCCGTAAAGGTGGGGATGATCATCTGCAGACACTTTCATTTATATCTGTAATGTAGAAACCATAGAAACACCAATAATGGTAGACCCATGGACTGTAAAGATCAGCTATGTACAATAATCACACGGACACATAGAATATATGGGCAAAAGTATTGGGACACTCATTCATTGTTTCTTCTGAAATCAAGGGTAGTAAAAACAGTTCATCCTGCATTTATTGGAGTAACTGTTTCTACTGTCTGGAAGACTGCAGTGAGGATTTGATTGCTTTCAGCAAGAGGAGTATTAGAGCCGTCAGGATGTTGGATGATCACCACCATACATCATTCCCTGAACACATGGAGAAAATAATGGAT
This sequence comes from Acestrorhynchus altus, assembly GCA_034509495.1. NCBI lineage: Eukaryota > Metazoa > Chordata > Actinopteri > Characiformes > Acestrorhynchidae > Acestrorhynchus > Acestrorhynchus altus. Next base: position 5,605,834 of record CM067503.1, on the reverse strand, counting down.
AGAGCTCCATAATTCCAGAGAACACAGTTCCACAGCTCAATGGGGGGCTTTATACCCCTCTAGCCCACACATTGCCTTAGGCATGGTGCCAACAGGATCATGTTTATTTATTCCAGAGAGTCCTATTCTATGGCCAGTCCTTCTCTAAAGGAATTAGAACAAAACTGTGTATACATTTGTGCATCTGTGTCAACAGTGGGTGCAACTAAAAGTAGTTGAAAACATTAATTAGAAGGGATGTCCACAAACATTTGGACATATATTGTAATTAATGTTAAATAAACATGTTCTCCAAACTAAAGAACTTGAGCATTTTTTTAAAGAGTACGAATAAAAATACTTTAAGTGATTATTTCCATTATTTTTTGAAATATGTACATATTCATTTGTGAGAATAGAAACCAAAATGCATAAAGTTTATTAAATGTTTTAATAACCACTTTTTTTTATCCTGGCTGTCCTTTATATACTAATATCTCTATTATGGTATATAAATCTAGGTTTGCAGATTAGGCCCGATTTTAGGTTTACAGTCCAATGCAGCCCTACAGAAATCCAGGGCCATAACTCTACTAATCAAAGTGCATTTGACACTGAGGACCCAAAAATATCTAAATAAATAAATAAATAAATAAATAAATAAATAATCTTTTGACCTGATACTTTTAAGGTAGTACATTGACTTAGATGAATGAAAGCCAGCTCATAAACATGCTAGGTGTGGACATTTAACGTTGGCCCTGCTGGAAGCCTCCCCAGTTCAATTTAAAAAGTCGTAATTCTACAGAAAGTAATTGTATTTACCAGCAAGGGATGTTGACGACAACCAACAAGCCAGTCAGCCTACTTCACTCCCATAACCAGAAAAAAAAAAAAATTAAAGACCACCCTCAGTTGCTGACCTCACATTCAACTGCTTCATTACTGTAACAACTGACAGCACATGACCGTGGCTAAAGGGTAATTAACCAGTGTCCTTCCCCAGACAGCAAAATGAGTCAAGGCCAATTTCTGGCTTTCTTACTACTGACATCCAGCCCACATAGTGCTGTAGAACCACAGCAGTGACATTCAGATCTCCTACAACTACAGTTTGGCTACTTTAGCAACAAAATTCAAATACCTGGTCCTCATGTCTTCAAGTCTTGCCACAGACTGTTAATGGGATTTAGGTCTGGACGTTGACTGGGCCATTTTAAATTAATATGCTTTGATCTAAACCATTCCATCATAGTTCTGGCTGTATGTCCTACTGGAAGGTGAATCTCTGCCCTAGTATCAAATCTTTTGTAACCTCTAACAGGTTTTCCTCCAGGTTTGCCCGTATTCAGCTCCATTTATCTTCCCATCAACGTTGACCAGCTTCCCTGTCCCTCCCGAAGAAGAGCATCCCCACAGCATCATGCTGCCACCACCATGTTTCGTGGTGTGGATGTGGTGTTCAGGTTTTCTGCGACACATATCCGTTAGCATTTATTCCAAAAATAGCTTGTTCTCATCTGACCAGAGCACATTATTCCACATTTGCTGTATCCCCTACATGGTAAACTGCAAATGGTGCTTCTTATAGCTTGCTTTCAAAAATGGCTTCTTCTTGCCACTTTTCAATAAAGGACAGATTTGTGGAGCAAATAGTTAGCTAATAGCGGTCCTGTGGACAGATTTTCCTGCCTGAGCTGTGGATCTCTGCAGCTTCTCCAGAGTGACCATGGGCATTTTAGCTGCTTTGCTAATCAGTGCTAATCAGTGCTCTCCAGTGGGCTATCAATTTAGGTGGATGGACATGTCTTGGTAGGTTTGCAGTTGTGCCATATTCTTTCCATTTTTGGATGATAGATTGAACAGTGTTATAAAACAACACTATGCTGAACACAGCCTTCCAAACTGACAGCCAGCTGCTTTTCCTTGCGGACCACAACCAGGTCTCAGGGAAAGCCCGGGGAGGTGGCTTATGCATTTATGTAAACAAAGGTTGGTGCACAAACTGTGTTCGGATAAAAAGCTATTGCTCCGAGGCTATAGAACAGCTGACGGTGAAGTATCAGCAACACTATTTAGTGTACCTCGCTAAAGCCAATGATGCACTGAAAGAGCTGCATGACAACATCAGCTCCCTTCAGAGCAAGCACCCAGAGGCTTTTTACATGGTGGCTGGGGAATTTAACCACATAACCACATTATCAGCAAGTCACCATACCAGCATGGGAAAAGAACACACTTTGACTCCGTACTACAGGACTGCTTTGAATGCATAGACTGGCAAGTCTTCAGGGATGCTGTGAATGAGCGGGAGCTGGATCTGGATTACACATCTGCTGTCCTCATCAGCGAGTGTGTTGAAGATGTCACCGCCAGCAGGACTGTGATGTGCTACCTGAATCAGAATTCCTAGCTGAACGCAGAGATCCATACACAGCTGGAATACAGGGATGCTGCCTTCAGGTCTGCCGATTCACAGGAACTCAGGAGGACTCACCACACTCACCTCACCACCTGGAGAGAAGTCCTTCAGCATGACTCCAGCAGAAGTAAGGAGGACCCTCAGGAGGATAAATACCTACAAAACCCAGACAACATCCCTGGAAGGGTGGTGAGGGACTGTGCTGACCAGGTCTTTGAGGTGCTGGCTGATATCTTTAACTCTTCCCTCATCCAGGCAGTTGTTCCCACCTGCCTGAAGATGACCAACATCATTCCAGTTCCCAAGAGCTCCGCAGTGACTGGTCTGAACAACTACCGGCCAGATGCCCTCATCCCAATAGTCACAAAATTCTTTGAAAGACTGGTTATGGCCCACATCAAAGCCACCATGTCAGAGGGGACCCACACCAGTATGAATACTGCATGAACCAATCCACAGAGGCCATCTCCTCTGTGGTCCACACTGCTCTCACCCAGCTAGAGCAGAAGGATTCCTATGTCCGCATGCTCTTTGTTGATTTCACACCCACTTTTACATTTGGCATGGAAGCTGCTCTGCGGCAGAGAGGAAAGCTCTGCAGAGGGTGGGGAAGGCTGCACAAAGGACTGTTGGAATCAGCCTCCCCACCACAAAGGACATTTACACTTCCAGATGCAGGAAAAGGGCCACCTGCATCATGAAGGACCCCACTCACCCAGCACACACCCTGCTCCACTCAGGCAGGAGGCTGAAGAGCACTAAGCGTAGAACCACCAGCATGAACAGGTTCTCCTTAAAGAGTAAGACTAACAGCTTCTCTTCACTTATAAGCTGCTATATTCATACCCATCAATTCACAACTGTGATTCATGTTGCTCTTTACTGCACATTATTTATTGTTATTGTATTTCCTTAACAATCTTCTCCTATGATTTCTATTTTTACATACATTGCTTTTTTGGGTGTAACTGGGACCTTGAGATGATAATTGCGTTCCACCTCATGTACCACATGGGATACAAATGACAGTAAATCTCCTTGAATCCTTGAATGTTCATAGTTTGGGGTATTTTTTTTATAACCTAACCCTGCTTTACACTTCCCCACATCTTTATCCCTGACCTGTCTGGTGTGTTCCTTGGTTTTCATGATGCTGCTTCACTTATGTTCTGTAGAAAATCACTGAGGCCTTCACAAAACAGCTGTAGTTATACTGAGAGTAAGTTACACACGTGGACTCTATTTACTAATTAGGTGACTTCTGAAGGCAATTGGTCACACTGGATTGTGTTTAGGGGTTCTTTCCAGCTCTCTAGATTATATTCTTCACCTGTATCTCCTCTCATGTCCACCTTTGTTTTACCACATGGGTGCGGTTGGCCTGGGCCAGAGATCCGGCCTAGAAAGCAAATGTCAAAAAACGAAGCTTAATCTGCTGCAGGCCAGATGCGTGCTCCACTAAAAAGGCCCCAAGCTCCTCACTTTGGCTCGGACAAAGGCGCGACCTATTGTTATCCTGTCAGGCCTCGTGATATATTCTATCCCATCTTCGCAGAAACAAAAACGGATCTGAGATCGCACGAGCGCCGTTGTCCTCCCATGCTGTGTCCACTGGAGAAGATGTGGACACCAGGCCGTTTGACCTCAGACTCTTCTGGCCTTTGTTCCTGGTGCCCCCTTGTTTTCTGGCCAGCTCTGAGGCCAGTGCTGTTCTGTGCTCTGTCAAAATAAAGAGTCGGGGGCCCTCCAGTTTATTTTCATTAGGCCTTTGAAACAAGGTCTTTGAGAGAGCAAAGGCGAAAGGAAAGAAAGTCTTAATATGGTGATTAAGAGGCAAATAAAACATTTGAGGAGGAGAGGAGAGGTCACCCTAGGGTTTACTGCATTTTTACGCTTAGCTCTTCTTGGCGGAATTAATGATCGGGTGTGCCGCTAGTCAACGTGTCCAAGATGGATCAGATGCTAAAAATGTGCTGGTGAATTTAGAACAGGGCTTTTGGCTTCGGGCCCTTTAAAGTGATAGACAAAATTAATTTTCCCAATTTCCTGTTCACATTCAGTCAACTAAGACATGTAGCTACCATGTAAAACCACATCAAACTGTGTCTGATTGTTTATTGTTTGTTTATGTGTTCTCTGACTCTGTGTGACATACTTTTCACCTATTCACATCTTTACATTTGTACAGGGTTGTAAAGTAATGAAACGATGTACAGGATACAAAAAAAACCCTGTTCTTGCTTCATAGTTACTATGGTGTTGTGTGGTGGTTGCTGCAGTATCCCAGGTGGTTGCTATTTCGCTGTGGTGCTACAAAGTATTATCAGGCTGTTGCTGGGCGGTTGCAATAGTGTCGATAGGTGGTCCCTATGGTGCAGCTTGGTGGTTGCTTTAGTATCTCAGGTGATTGCTATCTTGTTGCTATGGAGGAGCTAAGTGGCTGTTAAGGTATTATTAGAATGTTGCTAGGAGGTTGTTATAGTGTAGGTGGTCAGTATAGTGTTGCTTCGTGGTTGCTTTAGTATCTCAAGTGGTTGCTATGGTGGGTCAGAAATGCATCTTCACCACATTCTGCAGATGTATAAATGGAACATCTCTACATCCGGCTGGTAAAAGGATGATTACCTGGTCATTTGAAAAATGTTTATTTGACAGCCTACAGCAGGAGTAACAGATGCTGAACCACGGTTACAGTAAGATACTGGAAGCACATCTTAACTCAAGGTAACTCAAGGCAGGTCTTGTGGAGTGTTCCCAGCATGCAGCGGTCAGCACCAGTAGCAAAAGTACTCCAAGGAAGGACAACTAATGAACCAGTGACAAGGTAATGAGGTGTCCAAAGCTCATTAATCCTTATGAAGACCCGACCTCACAACTTACAGCACTTGCTGATTAAAGGACCTCCTGTAACGTCTTGGTGCCAGATACCACAGGACACCTTCAGTGGTCTTGTAGAGTCCATGCCTCGGTGGCTCAGAGCTGTTTTGGGAGCACAGAGGGAACATTCGCAATATTAGGCAGGTGGTTTTAATGTTATGGCTGATTTGCGTAAGAGACAGATGTTTGCACAGTACTAATTGGTGGGGTATAAGCTTTCATTACATGTTTCAGTGCAACTCCAGTGCAAACCTAAACCAGTCCTGGCAGACTGACTGCCTGTGACGTAAGAGAACTATGGCTTTCAGCAAACAGGTCCTGTGTAATGCAGTGCTGCTGCTGACCTCCGCCTGTGCTGAAGGCAGTGTTAAATCTTCTGAAAGCATCTTCCACCACCTCAAACACAGTATGCTAAAAGGTTTTGCTCTGTAAGACATATCATCCATTTCATTTTTAATGAGGGGAATTCCTGAGCACTCCACTGTGGTTGGCTGGTCGGCGTCTAACTGACAACTAATAACACGGTGACCCGAGGCCAGAGGGTCGCAGTGACCCCACACTGAGCCCACGGACATTTTATTTGCTTATGTGATAAAGGTGGCTATGTTTGGATGACATATGTTTGCATATTTTGATATGTTACATCCTTATTCCAAAATGGAATAAAATTAATTTTAAATCTTTGCAAATTTATTAAAAATAAAACACAAATATATAATGTACATAAGTAGTCACAGCCATAGCTCAATACATCAAACAATTCTTTGCAGAACATCGCAAGCTCCATCAGATTGGATGGGGAGCATCATGCACAGCCATGTTTAGATATCTCCAGAGATGTTCAATCAGGTTCAAGTCTGGGCTCTGGCTGAGCCACTCGAGGACATTCATAGAGCTGTCCTGAAGCCACTCCTTTGTTATCTTGGCTGTGTGTTTAGGGTCGTTGTCCTATTGGGAGATAAACCTTCATCCCAGTCTGAGGTCCAGAGCGCTCCGAAGCAGGTTATCATCGAGGATGTCTCTGTATGTCTCTGCAATCATTTTTCCCCTGACTCTGATTAGTCTCCCAGTCCCTGCTGCACAAAAACATCCCCACAGCATGATGCTGCCACCACCATGCTTCACTGTAGGAATGGTACTGGTTAGGTGATGAGCAGTCCCTGATTTCCTCCAGACATGACGTTTGACATTGAGGCCAAAGAGTTCAATTCAAGAGTTCAAAGGGTTCAAAGAGTTATTTAGTCCAAACAAAACAAAAAATCCCTTGAATATTTATTATTATTATTATTATTATTATTATTATTATTATTATTATTTGATAAATACACATTTGAGCTGCTTGTAACTGTTTTCTGAACTGGTTTACTTGCTGAATGTTGATGAGACCGTATATCTTCTGTTGTGCAGACTGTTATTATATGTGTATCAATCCTGTAAGTTACTCTGAGCTGAAGATATAAAGCTTAGACAACCAGCAAGCCTGTCCCTGTTTCACTCTTTCGTCTCATTTCTGCCTCTATCTCTCAGTTTTCACTCTTCTCTCTCTCTTTATCCATTCTCTTCCTCTCACTTTCTTTTTCATTTCATACTTTTTCCTTTCATCTCTCTCCTCTACTGTCTCCCTCTCTGCTGTTTTCTCACATGTTTATTTTCTCTACTTTCACCCTCTGCTTCACTGATTTTCTTTTGTTCTATTCTCACTTTCTCTCCCTCTCTCTCCCTCTCTTTAAATCTCTTTCTGTTTCTCCATTCTCTACTCCATTCTTTATTTTCCTCCTTTGTTTGTCTCTCACTTTCCTCTCTCGTCCTGTCTTTGCCTCTGTCTCTCACTCTACACTCTTTTCTTTTGTCCATTCTCTCTCTCTCTCTCTCTCTCTCTCTCTCTCTCTCTCTCTCTCTCTCTCTGTCTCTCTACTTGTATGATCATGTAGAGATGGTATCCTCTGTTTTTGGCCCTCAGGTGTCAGTCTCCTCCTTTGGCTAACTGGTCCTCTCAGCGTGAGAACCTCCAGTGTAAACTTCCTGTCCTGTATTCACTCTGCGGTAACCGAGCACCTTGCCGTCACACTCTGTCGCTCTGCCACTTAAGATGACCATCCCGTCTCCATTCACAATAATGTCCAGACCTGGCTGGGGTCAAACTACCACTGTTTACTAAACACACCAACAAGCTTTCTCAAAGGCTCTGACACCCCACCCGCACACACACACACACACACACACACACATGCACCCCACCTCAGACACTTCCTCACACACACATGCACACACCTCCCGCACTCACATCCTCTTTGTTTGGACTCGTCTGACCAGAAAATGTCACGCATCTTACGAGAATGGACCTTTGCCAGTTTGTGCTCTTCCCTCCGGTCATGTTTCTGAGACTTCCCGATCCCGACCTCTTATCCATTCATTATTCCATGCAGCTTTGTGGAATGAGGGGTGTGGAACAGTGGTGGTTTGTATAGCAGTTCCTCTCTTGAAATTCTGAAAACAAAATTGGGAAGAAGGGATGTGAACAGACGTAGTGATAAAATCTGATGCCACGTTCAAAAATATTGTAACATCATCAGCATAACATGCATAGTGCACAGGTGACAATTTAATAGGCACTCGATGGACAGTTACAGTGGTGAGAAGTTAAAGCGGTATTATGTGAGGAATGGTATTTTTGATCCCAGGCTCCACCTACAGTTGTAGAGTGTTATTCACTTGAACGTCACTGCAGTAAATACAAACCACACTTTACACTCATTCGTTTTTACAAGTTGAGAGATGTGTGTGTGAGTCCCCTTTTACTGTAGTTGTTAATATACCATAAAAGTGCAACAGCCTTGGTAATTGTCAGCAGTAACACTGAGAGAGTCATGTTACATGATTTTACACACAAAAAAGAAAATGCAAAGAAAAAAATGCAGTAGTATATATAGTAAATATAATGATACCAAAACAACCACCTAGCAACCACCAAACACCACCAAAGTTACCACCTGAAATACCATAGCAACCATGAAACAACTCTATAACAGCCACATATCAAAAAACAGTGATACCATAGCAACCACCTGGAATACCATAGCAACCACCTCCAAACAACTAAACTCTAAAGCAACCACCTGGAATACCCTACTCCTCAACAACTAAACAACATTTCAAAGAAACCACCTGGAATACCACACGAATGATGAAACGTCATTATAACAACCACATATCAAGAACAGTGATACCATACCAACCACCTGGAATACCATAGCAACTATCTTCAAACAACTAAACAACTCTAAATCTACCACCTGGAATGCCCTACTCCTCCACAAATAAAGAACATTTCACCTGGAATACCATAGCAACGATGAAACTTCACTAAAACAACCACATATCAAGAACAGTGATGCCATAACAACCACCTAGCAACCACAAAAACAATCTGGAATATCCTAGTGACCAATTTGCATAATTAATTCTAAACTCTAAAATTACAGCAGACTTGTTAATTGTTAGTAATGATTGTGAAATTTAAGGGATGTTATTATACAATATGTTTAAATTACAATCAGGATCTAAACAGAACATCAGGATATTAGGAATTCTTTGGAATTTCTGTAGAAATTCCCTATGAACTTCTCTACAATGTGCTACAAGTTAATCATTTGTTTTTTGAGCTAATAAAATGATTTCAGAGTTTTGCATTTTAGCACCTGACCTCTGCGCAGTCTGACACTGGTTGTTTTGTACCTGTGGTCACAGTGTGAATGAACGTAGTGAACTGGCACTGAATAACACGAGGCAGCTGTGAGTGTGCTGTAGAGTGACATCTCTCTGCTTTAAGTGCTTTGCTCTGCAATGGCCAAGTAGGTCAAGAGAATCGACACGAGGTGAAGAGACCCACAAGAGCGTGAGGAGAAGGTCAACCGTAAAATCCCCCCACCACACACATACATCCCCTCAGAGTAGGACACTCACTGGGGTCCTCTTGCCCCTTTCCACTGAGGCCCATGTCGTCCTGCCCAGTGTGATCCTGTCTGACCTTCCTGGGCTAAAATTACTAACCCCCCATCACCTTCTGTGCCCTATGGTGGCATCATCAACCTCTTTAGCCTTGTCAGTCACATCCTTTGTGATGATTACTGTAATGTAGCTTAGCTGTCAGACAAAAGCCTCGTATCTCCATTTTTGCTGTTTCCAACTTTTTGGCACGAATTGAATCTGGCAGGTGTTGGGTCAGTGGGGTCAGGATGTCAGGAAAAATGGACCAAAGTAAAGTCTATTAAATTTTTTTTAACTTCCTTTGAATTTTAAGATTTTTACCGTCACCTATAAAGTTCACATTTTGTAGGTACACGGTTTTTTGGCCAACAGCAGCTTTATAATACTGTCTAGAATTTTACGAATCTCTATATAAGGAATTGACCAATAGAAATTACCAAATGACATGGAATAAACATGTTTATTTTGATTGAAAGTTGGTCTTATGGACAAAAAAAAATCATATTTTGATATATTTTAACTGATTGGCAATATACAATATACATGATATGATAAATGATGTGAATAATTAGGACACCCCATGAAATCCTATATTTAAACATATTGAAATTTGATCTTCATTCCTCCATTACACACACTAAGGCTTATGCCCCCTCCATAGTGTGTACAAGAGTGTGAATGGGGGTGGAGGGGAGCAGAGTAGAGAAGGAGGTCAGAGCAGGGGGAGAAGCAGAGTGAGGGAGGAAAAAAAAAGTTTCCAAAACTCAATATAAACAATATGACCTCAGCTTATATCATGTTGTATTTATATCCTGATATCAATATAAATATTGATATATCACCCAGCCTTTTTTTTTTTTTTTTTTTTTTGATATACGAGGTTTTTTGTCTAACAGCAAAGTACTGGTCTCAGCCCAGTATAACCACACCTTACCTTAAATATAATCACTAAAATACAAATCACCAAAATCCCATTATTTTCATTTTTATTTTCACGATAATACTTCATGTAACCATTGTAGGTTATGTAAAGCAAGTTCACACAACCGTGTCACCTATTGTTTCTATCCACAGTTTGTGCATTTAACTGACGTTACACAGGTTGAATGTAAAATAAATCATCGTATTCAATAACTCGTACTGGTGTAGAGTGGTGTGTTGCCTGGCTGGGGAATCGAACCCCACTTTTTGGGGAAGGTGATGTGGTTACAACGCTTCTAACTACCATGCTACACCAACAACCAGCTCATAGAGCCACTATGTTTTGCTCACAGGAGAATTTGTCCTCCACATTTAACCATCCACACACAGTGATGCACACACACTAGTGAATTCATACTCTAGGGGTCTGTGAGCACCCATGCCCAGGGTGGCGCTTGTGTTTTGGTACATCGTACCTGCTTTGTTTTCCATTACTACAGCTCCCCCAAGACCTAGCTGGTGACATCTCAAAACACAAGGTCAAACGTCGCAAAATGCCAGGGTCGACCTCCCTTCCATTACTTGCTGGTTTATGGCTGTCGCTGATGTCCATCAGGGAAAATCATTTCCAGCTTTTGCACTGCCCCGGCCGCTGTGGTCCTTGATAGCTCTGTTGTGACCTTGCCATGTTCACACATCACTTCAGACAGATCAGTATGTTTTTCATTCCTTGTTGCCCGTCTACCTCTCGCTGGATTCTTTCATCAGGCCAACGATCCAAGTAATGTTTCTGCTGTGAGAAAAAGACGAGGGAAAGATGGGATGGGCCTGGAGACTTTACAAACTGTTTGCAAACGTAGACACTGGCCAGTCAGTGGTCTGCAAGGGTTACACATCACCTGTTAATGCATATATGGCTTTGGACCATGAGTGAGCCGGTATTAAAAATACCCTGATACAGGTACCTAGTACCAAATTTACCTACTACGAATTCAATAAAGCTGAGCCGAGCTGAGTAACGTAGGTGTCAGAGACGTGTAGTTAAGTATACAGTATATAGAATCCTATATACTGTATACTATACTACTGAAAATCAAATCTCTTGAACTATATAGGGACCCACATGGCTCAGGAGTGGGGGGTAAAGGGGTTTCTTATATAGCCAACAGGGAGGCTGGAAGGGTGGACCCCAAACATCAGACGTTAACTGTGTATGCTTAATTGGGAAGATGCAGAACTTATATAAATGTTTTTAAATGAAGATTTTAGCAGTTGGGCAGTTATGGTTAGATACCTCCATCTAATCCATCTAATTACTGCCTTCAGATGTCTATGATTAGCTGACTGAGGTGTTTTGGATGTGGATTGGAGGTAAGACCTGTAAGAAAGTGGATCTCCAAGAGGAAGTCTGGAGGCCACTACTGTGTAATGCTTTGTATTGCCATTCTCGTAGATTTCAATACACTGCAAGCCAAATCTATAGGAGGTGATTTGGTTTCTGTTTAGTAAGAACACATAAAACCCTATAAATGCACATACTGTCCCAGGTCATTCTCCTTTATTTGTGCTCTACACTCATGGATTTTAATTAGGATCAGCCCTGTGTTTTTACATCTCAAATGAAGTCAAATGTGAGTAGCATAGGATCTATAAACGGACATCAAACTGCAAAAACATCTTCATGATCTCACTGTCGACAAATACAGAATAGCTCCGAGTTAAAAACCAGGTGAAAGCAGAGTGAGCAGGATGTTGATACAAAAAAAGGACATTAATTAGCATATTTTTTCTGTATTAAATTTACTTAAAACCTTATCTGCCCTAGTTCAAACCACCTTTCCCGCTGTCCCAACAATAGCACGGCCTAAACACACACACAGCGTTTCCTTTCAGAGCGACAGCTTTGTTTCTGCATGACACAGACTCTGCTGGACGGCTGGGCAAACTCCTCCGACAGGTAGAGACAGTCAGGAAGTGACGACAAAGTCATTTACTGTAAAGGAGCTGTCAGTCTGGACAGTGGAGCATGGGCCAGCGCTTTTTTTTTTTCTTCTTCCCTTTCTACTCTGGATGTTGTGGAATGGAGAGAGATAGAGAGAAGAAGAAGGCGTGAAAAGAAAGAGGGAGTTGGAGAAAGATGGTGGGTAGGCCCTGCTCCTCCTTTAACTGGGGAGAAAGAGGATGAAACCTGTCATTAGGAAGGTTAAATGAAGAAAGCCCTCAATGGGGTGGCCATTGTCCTGGGCCGGCGAGGAGGACCTGCTCTTTAGTGCCTTAAATAACACGGCCTGCTGCATTGTCCTTGCCTGAAAGGGAAGGGGAGGTGTGGCTGGAGCAGCGCTCAGCGGAGGAGCACGGTGGGGGTGGGCCCTCAGCTGGGGGGCAGGAACCTTTTGGAGCTTCATTTTATTTTATTTTCACCTCTTGTTGTTCTCTCTTTCTCGACAGCTCATCCAGAACCGGGTTTTAGAAAAGTCTCTGAGACGTGCCATCCTGGGGAGTGGGGGGATCAGCTCTTTAGTCTTAAAAATGCTTTTTGGAGGCAATGCATAGTTCTACTGTTTAAGCTTCTCCTGCAGGCAAGAAGCTCAGGACTTCAGCCCGTCCTATTGTTTAAGGATAAAGTAACAAATCTTAAAGCTATAAGGTCACTTTAGTGTTTAAAACAGTAATAACAGAAACGGGGGCTAGTTTGGGGCCTAAATTAACACGTCTCTCTAAAAAAGGCAGAAAATAGATAACAATACTACGACTACTAATATTTAATCTAGTGCATTTAACATATGTGGCTGACCTTTGGGTCACTGTGCTTTTCCTGCTTTGATCTTTGAATAATTACTTGACTGACTTTCACTCAGTGACCGCTGATAAGGCTGTGATGTTCTCCAGCCAGGGCGGTTGGAGTTGAAGGGTTGTGTTTGTGGCCATCTGATGTTTAGATACTCTGTCAAACAACAGTTAAGCTTTGATATTTACAAAGTCTGTCTTCCCAGAAGCAATATTTGGAAAGGTTGATAAGACCAGTATAGTTCTACAGTACTCTGCCAAACTCTGAGAAAGCAACAAACAGTAGAATTACAAACAAAAAGCCAAAAATAGTTGAGGAAGGCCAGTATTTCCAGTTCCCATCCAATACCCAGTTTATCTAGGTGTAGTTCCACTGCTGGTGGAACTGAACAAATCCATAAAGTGACCAGAATTCACAGAGAAGTCAAATATGAATAACCCTACTGACCAACAACACATTCTGACCACTGCATTTGTTTATTTCTTATTTCTGCTCAAAAATGACTTAAACCCTATCCAGACGGGAGTAGTTTAGCATGGGGAGGTGGGGTAAGGTAACGTTTACTGGAGGTTCTCAGTGATTTTAGTCCCGTCCAAATATGCTGTGTCAATTTCCGCCTCTTTTACCTTCAGATGTGGATAAATATTCTCTCATATCAAGTGGAAAGTGTTTAGCTGGGTTTGTCAGTACTGAGGTGGTTGCACATGGCATGGATATCATGGGTTCAAGTGTGTGGCAACATTCATTCCTTACTTTTGGGAACATTTGTGGACCAAACGGCCGAGCTCAAAATGACCACGGTCGAAACGGCAGTGTTTAAAACAGCTGCATGTTTTGGTGGACTGTGTTTGAAGGTGAGTACAGACTGGTTCCGTCTGCATTGAGTGTTGCAACGTTACTTTCAAACTAAATTTTCATCACTAGGTTTTCATCCTCTAATACTTTATCAGTGGACAAGCCATTATTTGTGCAAATTAAGCAGCCCCTGCCATCTTTGGAGATATGAAATAAGCTTCTGTTCTTGCAATGCTGTGCAGTGGTGCTTGAAAGTTTGTAAACTCTTTAGAATTTTCTTTGTTTTTTTGTCAAATTTATTATAGAATTTATTAGAAAATTCTAAAGGGTTTATAAACTTTCAAGCACCGCTGTATATTCAGTGTTCACTGTTAGTGAGAGACACTGTTATATGCCTGATACAGTCTAATGATGCATGGTTTCTAAGTGAAAGTGAGTAAATCTCCTACAACAAACAATTTTAAACATTAAAATTTACTGGATTTTAGACATAATTTCTATTAATTTTCTGATTTTAAATGTTGGAATAAAATCAAGCATAATGTATTAAATATGCAGTTACTTTCGCACAAAATTTTTGTTTATTGATTTATTTATGCTTCAGAATGTGTCTCTGCAGAGAATGTAAATTTATAAATTTGTTAAGTCTGCTAAATGCCATAAATGTAAGATTCAGTTTTTGTTAGGTTAGATAAATAATTTAATCATCGTGTTTGTGGGCCACAAGGAGCTAAATCAGATCTTAGTTGCTGAATTATACTGAAATGTGTGTTAAACGACTGCCTCCATTTAGAACAGCAATCTTCACAAAGTCTCCAGTGGTGAGCCATCGCGTTCTTATCTACAGAACCAGAGATACATGTGTTCCAGTGGCCATTTGGAGATTAATGTGTGAGCAGGAACTCTTCTGGAGTTTGGGAATGTTAAACCACCTGTTAGTGTTTAACTCACCTTCAGTTCCTGCTTCGTTCTCCTCTCAAAGCCTGGTTTCATGTCTATAAACTAAACTCATAATGGAACAGTGTGTGTGTGTATATATATATATATATATATATATATATATATATATATATATATATGATGATGATGATCAAACTATAAATACCTGCAGGGTGTGTGTCGTGATTCATAGATTGAGAAGAGGTGGTACAGTGACATAAGGAGGGGTGGGCATCTAGGCGCCAAGGGCCGTGGTGTGAAGGAAGTAGCTGGATTTGCAGGTGAACTGAAGCATGCTCTCATACAGGTTTACCAGCAGTATCAAAAATCCCTGTGTTGCTTGCTGTGAGGATTTGATTACAGTCAGAGAGAAGAGCGTTAGTGAGATCAGGATGCCGAGCTATCACCAACCGACCTCAGCTCTAACTCATCCCAGGATTAATGGATGGATCATAACCATCAGTCCAGAGAACATCGTTCCTCAGAGGTTTATATCCCTCAAGCCCATGTCTGCCATTAGGCATAGTGGCAATAGGTTCATGATGATCTACCCCAGAGGGTCCAATTCTATTGGTAGTACTTTTCTAAGAATATATTCATGTATAATGATAAAATATACAGTGTGGACTTTAAGTTTAAGTCCATATTAATAAATATTCAGTATTTTGAGATGTTTATAAAGTCAGATTTTAGTTTTTAATTGTCTATTTCTGTTCATAGCTGTGGGTAGATATAACATTTCATATGATCTTAATTATTTGAAAGTCGTGCTGTTTTTTAAACCTCATCTGTAACCAAACTGGTTTTATATTGTTGAAAAAATTGAGCCCAAAAGTTATTTTTCCCCACTTTAACAGTGTCGATATGAACCGTACACTTCAGTGAGATTGAACACTCCTTAATGTTTGTGCTCCTCATCCCACATTACATTCGCACACTCAGCTTGAGCATAATGTTTCGCTGCTTCTAAAGGGGATACTAAGGTCAAGATGAGGTCTCCTAATCTGTCTCTGCTGGGAATCTCACCATCTCCCAGCGGTTTGTGACAGCTTAACACTTTCCAGCTCTACCTGAATGCCCCATAAACCTATTTGGCCAATTAGTGACTCCATTAGAAGTCTTTCTCAGAGTGCCAGAGCACTGATGAGTTTAGGAGCACAATAAAGGCCAGCCTCAGTCACATCCCAACAGCCCAGGACCCGTGTTCTTATGTAAAGGAGAAGCTGAGGTCATCGAAAGTCTGTTTTAGAAAGGCGTGCAGATCAGTGGCCTCACTGTGAATAAAGGCAAAGCTGAGTCTCGTGCTCCTTCAGCGCTTATCATTAATGGCAACCTTCTGTTGATGAGTAACTAGCTGACATATTGAGGACTAAGTAAGTGTTAGACAGGCTTGGTTAATGAGTATATAAGAGGAATAACAAAACACAATCTCCACTGGTCCATGATATGAATTCTAAATATATTTCCTATAATCTATGAAACGTTCCTTTTTTAATCTGAGCTCAGTCTCACATTTCTGTAAGAATGTACAGTTGTGATCATTGTAGGTCATTATTTTTGAAAAACATATGTCATAATTTTGAGAAAAAGACATTATTATGACCAAATGTGTCACAAACACAAGAAAGTACATTGTAATTTTGACAAAATAAGTACATTTTTCACTTTTTAATTTCTTGACAATAAGTTAATTTTCCATCATGTTTAAATGTCTGGATAATAAGTTGGCGTCAAAAAAGAGGTTACAGGGTAAAAGTTATTATTTTGACAAAATATGGACATATCTTAAGATAATAAGTTGTCAAAATAAGTTAAAATACCAAGAAATGTCATTGTTTTGACAGAATCTGTCAAAATCCCAAGATAATAATTCAGAATCTCCAGAAATTAGTAATGTCTTTAACATGATATGTCTAAAAAGTTGGCTTTACAATAGTTTGAAATTACAAAGAGCAAAATATATAAATATAATAGATACAAATCTTTAAAGTCATAGTGACAAAAATGTAAAAATCTCAAGAAATTAAAAAAATGAACATTATTATTTTATAATATTATTTTTATAGTATTCTGCTCTGCAAAATAAAAGTTTTAACAGTACTTTTTACTGGAATACTGGCTAAAATGTCAATTCTTGAACATTTAACAAGTTAATTTTTATATTTCCTATAATGGGAATCCACCAACACTATGGTGGACACCATGTAATGTATACTGGTCAAGCAAGTGCAATGTGTATTAGAAGTGTTGAATCTGACGAGCTGAAGTAGATTTCTCTTCCCATTTAAGAGAACAGCAAACAGTAAAGCCTTTAAAGACCACCATTCTCCCCCGGCTGTGAGAGGAGGGCAGTGGGGAGGGAGTCTAATCACTTTCCCCGCTGCCTCCTCACACAAGCCAGAGTGAAAGATCACAGCACTAGCGGCAGGCCTAGCTAACGCGGCCCACCACTCCGCCCACTCCCATTCAGCGGCTCCTGGGGTGGCTGTTTCGGGCTGCCACACCATTGATGCGGTGATGGATGGCTTCATAAAACTGCCCTGTTCCCTCTCTCGGGTGGGACGCCCAGTGTAGGAATGCCACTGCGCTGTCCCCGCAGGCACTGGACAGATGCGTAGGCTTCGCTTTTGCTGGGATCTTTCCCAGGAATCCCCTGGGAGAGTGTTAGGACAGGACCTGATGTTCCTATTGTGGTGGGGAACGCGGGGTCACGCGATAGGATCCCACCGCCCGGTAACACCATACTTTGTTCCCGTCAATCTCACACTGACCCCGCCACAGGTAGAAAACACTTATGGGTGCTGAACTGGAAAGCCACTGTGTGTTTTTCAGCAAAAAGCCATAATAACCAGTTTGCAGGTTATTTCTCTATCTGCCCCAGGGGGCAGCAGTGGTGACGGCACACTGTGGTTTCACTCAGAGCCTCCATTCAGGCAGTGGCTCCGTGGGTGCAGGCGTAGAAATCGGCTCCATTCAATCAGACACGGTCAGGGTTTTAGGGAAGGGGATCAGGAGGCTTTTCCTTCATTGATTTGCCACAGTTAAGGATCTACCACACTGTGGTACCTGGCTTGAAAGGATGCAGCTAAATAACAGAATAAGTCAAACCACATGGTGGTCTGCTGAGGTCTTCCAGTTTTATTAATGCCCACCCTACTCTAAAGATACAATGTGATTGCACAAACAATTCCTGATATCATTTACGATATCATTTGGGGTTTCAGGGATGGAACGAATATCATCTAATTGTACTTAAGCACTTGTTTCAAGACACAATGTGAATCTGACTGATGTTTATTGCACTGTATCACAATTTTATAATGAATGGACCACTAGAAATGCTCCAAAACGCCTTTGAATAAAACCCCTTTACATTGACTTCCATTGAAAGTTAAGTCAGTTAAGTATGTTAAGTATGTTTTCTCACTCTCTTGTAAAGCTGCCATTTTCGGCATCCAAAGTTTTTGTGTCACACCTAAGTGCATTTAAAATAAGGCAATCAACAATCATACCACACCACACTTAAAACTCAATTAAGGCATTTTATTTTAGGGGTTTAGTGAAGGTAGGTCATTTTTACCCTCAGGACACGGGGATTTTTTAGCCAACACAAGGTTTTACTCAAGTAGAAATAGAAATACAGGACTTTAACTCAACTAATATTTTACAAATTAAAACCCTTCAGGTTGGAAAGGCAGTCTTTTGACAGTCTTACACATCTGGTTACTGAAACACATAAAAACAAAAGCTTAATTGTTCATTCTGAATGAATGGGACTGACTGAACTCTCTTCAGAAATGTGCCCAGTATGAATTCCCAGTGAATAATTGGCTGCTGAATCTGCACTTCAGTATGGTTGTAAGCAAAAGTTGAAAAGACAGCCAAATGTCATTGCTGAAGAGACACCCAACAATGTTTGTATGGCATTAGTAGGCATTGATCTCTTAATCTTTTGATGTATTTTTTAGAAGGCAAAGGGTTAGATTGTTACAATTTTTTTGAACAAGTCGCCGTTAAAATTTGTGTCCAGCATTTTTACATTTCAGCTCTTATTGGCAATTTTTACCTGAAATTGTACATAAAATACATGCTGATCTACAAAGTAACATTGCAGAAACCCCTCAAAACCACAACAGAAAACCCGTAAAAGTGTTAAGGTTAGTGTACTGTAAACAAGGGTTGTTTTTAGCTAGAACCGTAGTGTGGCTTCCTTAAAATTCATTGAATAATCATTATGTTTGCATAGTAGAATGTAAGACATGCTGCTGGACATCAGCGCCAAAAACTTAAGGCTAGTTATTCAAGATAGTTTGTTATGGTCTAAACCAGGGTTCTTCAATCTGGTTCTGGAGGGCAGGAGTCTAGAACAGTTTTGTGGTTTCCCTACTGTAACCATATTCGGTTATTCTGTTACCTGCCAGATTTCATGGATTTGATTACCAAGAGACATGGATTATTGGCCCCAGGACTGGAATTGAAGAACCCTGGTTTAAATGTTCTAGAGATCTAGAGAGATTGAGAGCTGGTATTTCCAACCTAAATTAAGTGTAGATTTTAACACTGATTCCTAACAGAATGTTGACTGGACTGATTTGTATTGTTTTAAGGGCGATTCTGAGGAACAGCACTCCAGCAGTATTAGAAGCCTGTAAAATGCTGCGGAACAGCCTTTGGTGCCTGGATATGGCCTGAAGACACTGGAAGGTCTCGACCATAATAATCTGAAGGGACACAGGGAGTAACTACGAAAGAGCGAAAAGAAAGAAAAGGCCACCGCGATGTAGTGACGCAATATATCAAGTGTCTTGACACTTCCTCAACAGTCATGGTGTTGTCAAGCGCATGGATGGAATTAAAAACCCAGAGCATTGCGGTTGAGCAGGAACTGCTCCGAGCCCTTACAACAGGCCCTTTCAGGCCCCTGGAACACAGATGACATTGTAATCGCTCAATCGAAGATGAAAATGACGGAGTGGCTACATGCGCCAGTAATAGTTTGATGCTTCATAAAGCGGTTTTAGGAGGCTTTTAAGTTGCTCTGGGCTGTGGGCAGCTGAATATGAGACAAGGAGGACAATGCTTTTAAAGTGTCCCCTTGATGTCACAGACTATTACCCAGATATTATGAGTAATTATTCTAGGGTCTCACAGGAACTGGGGTGTGCATGGGTAGAAGGAGTCCAGAGAGAGGTTTTGTGTGTGTGTGTGTGTGTGTGTGTGTGTGTGTGTGTGTGTGTGTGTGTGTGTGTGTGTGTGGGAGGGAGGCTTTGCAAGAACAGGAGATTTTTTGTGTTAGAGAAAGAGAGGCTTGGACACTTCATCTTCTCTTCTCTGTGCTGCCAAAAAGGCCAGAGGTCAAATGTCAGGGCGATTGAAGAATTCCGAGCTGCATGCCGACAGATCGGGTTTCGGAGCCGGGGGAGGGGAGGGATCTGCCCTAAAGGGAAAGGTGCCTGTGTATGTGTGAGCTTGTCCCAACAGCTTTTTGTTTAAGGCATCTCCCAGTTGCCTTTTTGCTCGGGAGGCTTCTGAGGTTTCACTCAAAGCTGAACATGTTTCCTCCAGGCCCAGAGCACCTTTTAGTGACTCCCACGACTCAGCTGCCCACAGCTTTTTATTTCCCTCACTGGAAATCAGATTTCAGACCTTTAAGTTCACATAAAACTGGAAATAAAGTTCAGAAGAACTTTTGCTTTCAGGAATGTGTATCTGTTTACAATTAGCTATGACGTGTTGGTCTATTTCTGAGCTGCATGCCCAACTTGTTTTGCCAAGAGGATGCATTTCTTGGTTAGTTTGCATGTTTTATATGATGGAAAGCCTTCACAGGAGAACCTTTCTCTGTTTTCCTCCATTTCGGGTTAATCTTAAACTGCAGCTGCTCAAAAATTCAACTGCTTAAACTAGGTAATAAGCCTGTGCACCACAACTCAAATCGTTACTCTCAACCGAGAACCTTGTATCTCAAAAATGACAACTTTTACAGGAGAAAGAAGAAACCTTCTTAAGATTTAATTGTGGTCAATCCAAAAAAGACTGAATTCCAAGTCATTTTGGAGCATTTCTATTTGTCCATTCATCACATAGAGATTCCTAACTTTGAGAAAGTATTATATTGTTGCTGTCGGGCAAAAATCTAGTATCTCTTTGAACTTTATAGAAGAAGGTAAAAAAAACCCTCTTAAATTTCAATGGAAGTCAAAGTTTTTATTCCGGAGTCATTGTGGAGACCATTCATCCATGACATTTTGACACAAACTGAAGACGCCACTGCAACATTATGTCAAAAAGTGTAAAACAGCAGACATGGAGATACAAGGTTTTGTGTGACGGGACAAAGTGCTGTTTATTTCCTAAAACAAATTAAGGACGTGCTGCTGTTTCGTAAACTTTAATAAAAGCGATCTTAAGAGAGTTCCACCAACGATTCCAGTTTTTGGCTGAAAGGTTACGTCTGAAATCGATGTTTGGTGGAAGGGAACGTGCAGTATATAGTGTGGCAAAATAGTTACCAAAGAATTTTTTTTTTTTTTTTCAAAAAGGTTTTTAACATGATCAACATTCCACATAAAACACAGCAGAGACACTCACTGCTCGTTCTGAACAGCCCTTAAGGTTGTTTTGTTTGGGTTCTACTTCACGGCAAACACTGCAGTAAGGAAACCAGAGTTTCTCCACAACTAATTCACACCAAACCACACTTTTTCCTTCTGCACTGTGACATATTTTGGAGTGAAGGCTGCTGTCAGGGAGGGTCTCTAAGCTAGCAGATCATTTTCAGTTGATGAGAGGTGTGGGTGCTGGGAGGGGAAGGTGCAACGTAATATTACTCATTAGTATCATTTTGCCCCACCCAAATGATGATTCAGAGATGGTACACTGTCCATTTTGCTAGAAGATTAAAGAAAAACAAGAATGTTCTCTAATTTAAGAAATTATAGGTTGTGCCTAATATGATCAGAGGCAAGACTTAAAAGTTCAACAGGACTAATAGAACAAATTAGGACCGAATCAAAAGATCTGAAATCACTGTATTTACTGCTGCTTCCTGTTCAATATACTCATCAGAACTTCAGCATCAGATCATTAAGAGTATTTAAAAGTTATAATAAGGATTTATACAGTCATTTTTGGGGCATGAAACGCTGCAAATCCAGCCCTGATCTTACCATCTGACTTTTGTTTATATGTTCTTGTTGTTTCTACAGGAACCCATTAAATGGTTCTATACAGAACAAATAAAGGGTTAACTTAAATCTTGTAGATGGTTCTTCATATTACATTAGACACTCATCGTCAAACAAATAGTTGCACAAATAGGAAAAAAGAAGTGTGGGATTGCAGTGCAGTTTGGAAGGAAGATTAAGGTTATGAGGAACATAAATGATTAAAAAATAGACTGATATGGACAGTATTTATGGAGCTACACACACAGAATAGTGTCCGTAGGCTGTCAGGTACAGTGTAACGCAACATTCCACTCAGAACGGAGTTGTAAAAGTTTCTAACGGGGTCTGGTCTGGTGATGCGACTGGCCATGGCATAGTATCTGTGTTTTTGAATATGTGGACAAGCGTAGTCCTGCTGGAATAGTGCACAGAGTTGAGAAAAGGTAGAACCACTGGTTGCAGGACATCATTAACATAACATTGGGCTGTCAAAGTGTCTGGAATGAAGACCGAAGGTGATCTGGCTTTGTATAAAAATGCACCCACACCTTGACACCAGGCCTTCTGGACATGTGACAAATGCAACAAACCGTTGATCATGGGACTGACCACGGTGCCTCCACATTTGGATTCGTTTGGTGTCATGCAAGAAAAATCACAAATGGTCACTGAAGGTTACCTGCTGTAATTTTGACTCCATGACAGTCTGGCACCACACCATTGGGAGCAGCTGTGGTCTGGTGGTTGGGGAACCAGCCTTGTACCTGGAAGGTCGCCGGTCGAATCCCCGAACTGGCAGAACATGACTGCAGTGCCCTTGGGCAAGACACTGAACTGCCCAGCTGCTCCCTGGTCTGCACCGGCTGCCCACTGCTCTGGGCATGTGTGCTCACTGCCCCCTGGTGTGTGACGACACTAGTCTGTATGTGTGTATCACTGTGTGTAGGTGGGTTAAATGCGGAGGATTAATTCCTGTGTGTGTACATAAAAAAATAAAGTATTATTACTTACTTACTGTAGAATGGAGAACCATTATACAGTTTTCTTGTTAGTGTTTGTTAATAATGTAGGGTGCACATATAAACAGCGGTTCTGTTAATAAAGTGGTTCTGTATTAAATCAAAACAGCTCAAAGAACAATTGGAAGGCTTATTTTTGTTTTGTTCTATGTTTTTAAAACCTTTTAAAATAGTTGTTCTGTTGTTGCAAGTAAAAAAAAAACTTTATCAGTACTACGTAGAACTCTGTTTAGAGTGTAGAACCAGTGTAAAGTTGGTCTTTACATAATACTATTAAATAAGCATTACACGCTTCAGTAAAGTATTGTCTCATATAGATCACATAAATGGTTCTTTGTCTGATTAAATGTAAAAACTTCTGTTAAAAGATCTTGTATATGGTTCTTTATTTAAACGTATAAAAAATATGTTTTGTTCTGTTTAGCACCAAGGTGCTCTACTGTGCTATGAAGAACTGAATTTGGAGTTTAGGGACCAATTATAATTGCATGTAATTTATTTAATGAAAATTTTAATAAAATTTTATTTAATAAAAAACAAAGTGCACTGTACACTTAAACAAAGGGTTCTGCAATGGTTTCTTAGTACAGTGGCTCTACCTGTATTGAACTGTGGCAACATAAAGAAGCACTGAAATGCCTAAATAGTCATTTGGTTGGTTACATGGTTGTTTTCTGTGATGGAGAACATCTTAAGAACATCTTTTTATATACCTTTTAAACATGGTTCCATTACTGTTACAAGTGAAAGAAATCCTGTACAGTACTGTGCAGAACTGCATTTGTAAAGAGTGTAGAACCAGTATGAATTTGTTCTGTACATGATAAAATTAAATAAGCACTACATGCTTAAAATGGCTTCTTCCGTGGTTCTTTAGTATATAGAATCATGTATGTAGAACAATCACAACTTAAAGAACCACTGGAATGATCCTGTGGCTGGTGACCTTGTTCTTTTCCATGATGGAATGCACTTCAACGCAAACCCTCTTCATATCCTGAAGGTTCCTTCTATGAACTCCTTCCATAGATTTTGAGTTATGTGTACTTGTGTTCATGTGATGTGTTCAATACTTATTTCACCTTTTCTTTGCTCGGTAGGACGAATGGTTTGGTTATGAAGACAAGTTCTACCTCATTCTTCTCGGCGCTTATTAGAGTGTTTAAGAAGAAGGAATGTCGCTAATATAAGAGTGTAATATTTTCAGTTTGTGGTATAGAAGACAGTTTCTTAACGCTTGTTTCATCATCCGTTGTTACGCACAGCTCCGGTATTAGGAACCGCAACTCAGAATCCAAGTTTTCCACAAAAATAGAAGTTGTGCAACTGAGCAGGGGAAAAGGACATTATTGCACATTGACCACACAAAGGTCACTCCCCCTCAAACTCCCCCCACAACCCCTCCCCAACCCCTCCCCGCACACACAATCACAGATACATACTGCAAGAGTTCAGTGTATAATGAACCATTTTACAGTATCACATCTTTAGCCTCTTTCATTGGCCATCTGCTCTTTACATGGCTATGGGTCGTTAAAAGACCCAAACAAACAGTTGGCGAATCGGATTGGGGTCCAAGTCCCGAGTGCTTTGGCCCGCCACCAAAAAACCCTGCGAGCTTTGAGCCCAACCATGTTTGGGTCCAGCTCTCTAACTAATGGGGCACTTTGAGAAAGGGTAAGGCTTTGATGCTGGTCTTTATAACAACGTGTTCTTTCGGTGATTGGGGTGAGAATTGGCCAGCAGGGTTCCAGGGGGAAAATGTAAACCGCGGATTAGCTGGACTAATGGTCCTTTGCTTGTCATTGATGTTAATTAGCGTTAATTGGGGCCCCTTCTCTGTTTTTTTTTTTTTTTTTTTTTGTTTTTTTTTTTTTTGTGGGGTGGTGTTTTTTGGGGGGTGGAGGCCTGGTGAGACCTGTGCATGGTGGAGCTTTCAAAGTGGTCACCCCGCTTAACACCAGGCCAGTAGTGGTTCGTCCTCTTGACCGCGTCCCTCTGTTTTCGCTCGTCTCTTCTTGTCAGAGGTAATTTGCTTTCGCTGCACTGATTCCCATTCATCAGGCTTGATCTTCACAGCCATTTAAGCCATTTTTTTTGTCATCATTTAGGGCCTAGATTGCCCCCCTGGCTTGTCCTACTCATCATCAGTGTTTGTGTTTCCTCCCCCACTAAGCTGCAACAGGATTTTGGAAAGCTTCTGCATCGTTTGTCCAAAATCTTCTGCTCTATAATCCGATGCTTTGTTAGTTTGGATAACGCCTCCATTGTCTTCAAGGGCTGTCCGGCTTTGATGTTATTTGCCGCTGTCACATGATGGTAAAGCTGCGACTCAGAAGCATGCTTTTAGTTATTTGCATAGTAGGTCCTGAATCGACAAAGAAGTACGCCGAGGGGTGGTTGTTTTCGTAAGTGGCTGCAGGCCGTATCTGCTGGACTGCCATTGCTCATCTGGCTGGACAGGGGCTGCTTAGTGGGAAAGGAGGCCCCAGTTTGGTGGATTTTCTCTGGCCAACACCTGGTATCACTTTATTAACCCTCGTCCGTCGCGACCCCCGAACGCCCAGGGAACAGCGGGGCCATCAGGGCGGCCCCCACGGACGTCAGGAGCTGCCTTTGAAGGGGGGAAATGATGCCCCACATTGGAGCCTCAATGATGACTTTACCAGTACCGTGACCTCTATGACCTCGTACCCCCCTCCCCTCCACTCCCCTCCCCACAGCTGCTGGCCCCCCCAGCCTTCAGTGAACAGCAGTAGGAGACAGAGAGAGAGAAGGAGAGAGAGAGAGAGAGAGAGAGAGAGAGAGAGAGAGAGAGAGAGAGAGAGAGCAGGGAGAGCACTGGAAAGAAGGAGAACAGCAAAAGGTCAACTGGTGGTCAGAAGATTTTTATTGGGATTGAGAGGGAGAGGGAAAGATGGAGGGAGAATGCGTTAAAGACCACCGTCTGAGATTTTAACTGCAGGGAATTTGGTTGACCCCCTCTCTCTGCAACTTAAGTTCAGTTCGGCTGAAGCAAGCGCAGAGATGTGGGTTTCATAAGCCGTCTATAGCATGAAACACATAATGTTCCTTCAGTTCAGTTCAGAACTCTTTAGTTCAATAATTCAATACTTTTGGTCAGTTTTATATATAGATATATTTTTGGAAGACGTCACTGGAGACAAGAAAGATTCTCTCTCAGCAATGCCCCTGTGGTCTTCAATCACAGGGCTTGTAACATTGGGATGCGATAAAGTTGACCCAGCGGAAAAGTGCAGCTGAATCCCTGATCTCTTCCAAAGATCTGGATTAAAAATCATTCCTCACAGTTGTTTTTGTGTTCTTCATTTCCTCTTCCTCCAGGCCTTGTTATCTGCTGGTGGACACGGAGATGACACGGACAAAGCCGTGCTCCTCAAGATGTATCCTTCTACATGTCAGCACTGCTCCAGCCCTCACTGCGTGGGCGGCAGGGGCGCTTCCACGGGCCGCTGCCACTGCGGGGAAAAACCAGCGAGGAGAAAACACAAGGTTATCAGCAGACGTGACCCTTGGTGTCATGCCTGTTCCACCACTGCCATAACGCGCAGTCACAAGGCTTCCCCTCGGGCCGACCTGCTGGAGAAATTTACAGCCCGATCGCATGACTTAAGTCCTTGGGTAAAAATGCCCATAAACATTGCATTATAGTGATGGAGGCGTTTGGGGGGGAGCGAAGGAGGGACAAAGCAAATCTGTTACAGCCCAGTATTCTGCCTTGTTAAGCTCATTGGTCACAGTCTCCTTGCCTGATGATTTATAATGTTGTGTTTTCCTTCTTGTGGCCTGCTTGGCAGTTTCCAAAGCTGTGTTTGTGCACTGGAGATGTTCAGGCTATTGCTGTTGTAACAAAAACTTAAAAAAAAGGATCCGAATCATGGAAAATTTAATTTCCTTCATCTTTAAAAAATAGACTTCTTTGTATGTAATAAATACAGACTTCAGTCTATACACATACTTTCAGGTCCATAAAATCTTCAGTCAATACAGTGACATTCAGCCCTCAGTCTGTACGGTCTTTCGTCCTTGTGGCCTTAATGTCCATGCAGGCTTCAGATACACGCAGTCTTCAAGGCATAACATCAGATCCATAAGGTCTATACAGATCCTCAGTCTATACAGACTTCAGTGTACACAGTGTTCAGTCCATACTGTCTTCAGATCCATGCAATATTTGAGTTCATTCAGTCTTCAGTCCATGAAGGCTTCAGGTCCATAACGTCTGGCTATACTGGCTTCTGTTCATACAGCGTTCAGTTCATACAGTCTTCAGTTTATATGGTGTTCAGTCAATGCAATCCACATAGTCTTCAGAGCCATATGCTCTTTAGTTCACACAGTAATGTACAGGTTTCAGGTATTTATGGTGTTCAGTCCACACAGTCTTCAGTCCATACATTGATGTAAAGTCTTCAGGTAAAAATGTTTGGGAAACTGGGCATAAAAAATAAAGAAATCTCATAAAACTATGTTTCATTTATAATAAAACTGCAAGTAGTTAATCATTTCTATTGTTCTAATCATTTCCCACAAGGTTGCACAATGTAAAGAGCAGTTGGTGTTTTTAAATGGTGCCAGACGTGAATATCTACACTAAAAAGAGTTACGAGGTTTCTGATCAAATATGAAGGATATACTGAGTGAACCGCTGAGAAGGAAACTTCCAACGAGAAGGATGATTCATGTCCTTGACAGCCATGTCTACAACAACTGTCCAAAAAATTCAACATAAATCTCAGTGATTTCAGTAGGCAACACTAACACCCATTAATTCAATCTATGCATCTCCCTCTCTCTCTCTCTCTCTCTCTCTCTCTCTCTCTCTCTCTCTCTCTCTGTTCTTTCTTTCTTTCTTTATTTCTTTCTCTTTCTCTCTGTCTCTCCGTTAGCTGTCTCTGTAGGCATCTTTTTATGGAGCTGACATTCCTGGGCCGGCCGAAACAGAGGCTCTTGTTTAGGAGCCACCCTCCCCATCCAATGCCCTTTTTATCATCTTCCTAGTTTTGGAGCCTGGGAGCAAAGGTCAAGACCCCCTCCAGCTTCAGAGACATGTCAGGTCATGCTAGCCACATGCTGTACCGTTCCCTGTTTAGCTCTGGAAAACGCCTGACTCCATGCCTATGCCAGAGCTGTGGATGTGTGCGTTTACAACAGCACATAACGAGTGCTCGACAGTCACCAAGCCGCTGAAACTTGTGTCATTAGAAAAGTTCATGTGCAGTCAGAAACGTTGAGGGAGCCAGTTCTCCATTTCCCTTGTGGCGATTTGCAATGCGCAGCTGCCCTCCAAAACTGCATATTAGGGCAGTGGTAACAAAATCTGGATGGAAACTACAATAACATTATGAACGGTAATGTGTGTTAAAGGACCCATATCACAGACAACATAATTGCCTCTTTTTTTAGAAACCTATTCATCTGATGAATCTGGTTAAACTCGTCATTTACTTGCAGTCCAGAATTGGAACCCAAGCAGCAAAAACAGACCAATTGTTTATGTGATGCCAATAAAAATCATAATATTTACATACATCGGGCAATTGAGCCTATAAGCCCCACCCACTTACACTGACGAGACAAAAGATACAATAAGATAAAGGAATGTAAGCAATGTTTAAGCCTGGACTGCTGCTGGGATGATGAAATCTCAACACTGGTTGAATCTGGCTGTTATTCTTTACATGGTGTTGAAATGTCGAATCCATGTAATGAAAGACCAATAAGAGCAATAGAAATTCTCTTAAATTACATTGATTGATTCATTGTACTTGGTTATTTCTACACTGTCAATTTTATCAGCTCCACTAGCACTTTTTAGTTCGATAATCACAGACTGTTGTCCATCTGTTTCTCTGCATAGTGTTCTTTAATGATATGGTCAGGACTCTACAGGACCTTCACAGATGGGTCACATTAGGGCTGCTGATCTGTTGAAAATATGAGCAAATGAATGACCTTATTTGCTCCATTTGAATGATTTTGAATTTTTTATTGATAGTCATTTTTGACCACTTCTAATCTATTTCTACTGAAATGTCTGTACGATCTAAAGGGCAGCTTGACTTCTCAAATAATGTAAAGAAGCAGTTGATATTTAAAATAGTCATATGCTTCATACATGTGCTTTTCCCTTTTCAGCAGAAGGCCATATTTGTCCTGATTGGGCTGTATCTTCAGCACATTCAGAGACGGCTCCGGTGGTCACGTCGGGCAGTGTGGTTCTGCAGAGCTTCTATCTCTGTTCTAGCTGAATCAGCATCAGAGTCATGTCCATGGCTGGCGTGAAATATGAAACTTGGATGCACAAACAGGAATGAAAAAAAATTAGGGGGAGACCCCTAACCTTAACACGGGACCCCTCAGAATAGACAAACAAATAACCAAATAAATCTGGAGACCACTGAGTTGAGGTTAGTAACCCCAGAGGGGGTCAGTACAGGAACAGATAAATCTCAGTTAAGGACGCCATGATTCTCAGCATTTAACCTCTTAATCAACCCCAGTCAAACAAAGGAAGGAGCTCGCTCTAAAATTGTCAGTGCTGACTACTGTACGAACTGCATGGTATAGACTTCCCTAAAGACACTTTCGGCTCCTGTTATAGGTTTACTGGAATATTTAAGATCGTCTATAAGACTAAATAACAGTGGAGCATATTTGTCTACAAGTTATATATCATATATACTCATACAAGCCATGTGACGTGACACTAATGATGTACTTGAGGCACATACAGTAGCATGTGATACTGTATGTGCCTCTGAAGCTTTGCCCGTAGTCCTGGCCTACATAAATATAGCTGCATCACATATTAAAGGAAAACTTTACTGAATAATCAAATCAACATGATTAATCACTGACCACAGATGCAGTTGAGACAAGATATTTATATATTTAATATCTGACTTGCTTTTTTGGTTCGGAAACTAAAAATGCATGGCTGAAAGTGTATCTCTGTAAAAATGATGCCCAAACCCATAAAACATGCATCCACCTCACAATTCAATGTGATACAGAACATGGCATGACTAGGTTTAGTCTATAAAAACAGAAACAGACTTCTCCTTAAATGGTCAGACTGGATGGAGCTGACAGAAAGGCTACAGTAACTCAGATAACCACTCTGTACAATCCAGAGCAGAAGCGGTGGCAGCCGTAATCCTGAACATATCATGCATAAAAAATTAAAAAAGTAAAAGAAATTCCTGAAGAACATCTCAGAGTTAACACACGTCTAACCTTGAGAGCTACAACAGCAGAAGACCACACGGAGTTCTGCTTCTGTCAGCCAAGAACAGAAAGCTGAGGCTCAGTCCATGGACCCGACTTGCCTTGTCCCAACAGTTGAGGCTGGTGGAGTGATGTACGAGTGTGGGTAAAGAGTTCATAGCCCAAAAACTATGGCTATTTTGAAAGCAAAAGGAGCCCCTACCCAGCGTTACTATGGTGTTTCTAATAATGTGCTCAGTGACTATAATACACTTCTCAACAGAAACAGAAATATCAACCTATACTGTAACATTTCTGATCTGGAATCACAATCATTTAATGATATTTAATGATTAATCTAGTTTCAATATAAAATGATTTAAAACCTGATTAAATGTTTTTTTTATAATATCACTCAATAGCGAGCAGGCCGAAAGGGCCTCACACCACAATAGAAGCTCGATCCCCCCAAACTAATGCTCAAGTTCCTTGATTGAAGGACTAATAAAGGACTCAGCCTAGTGTGTGTTCTGGTGTTTGCCATGAGAATCTCTTTAGGTGTCTGTACACAAGCAAACATCTGCACGAGTTCAAGATTATTATGTCAACTGCTGTACGTTCATTACAGTGGCCATTTTTAAGTTTAGTCAGTAAGAGTTTTGGGCAGATAACTGATTTTATTGAACATCAAAGTAATTTAAAGAAGTGACAGTATCGTGTTCTTTAACTTTTTGGGTTTATTGCGTTTATTTGGGGGTTTATCTCTTTATAAAATCCCTCTAATCTCAACTGATGATAGATTTAGGAAAGAGAAGACTGTACTTAACCCTCAGTTTGTCTTAGTATTCTGTATATGATCTAAGGATATAAAATGACCTGCCTTCACTTAACCCTTTAAATGAAAATTGCTTAATTGAGTTTTAAACACCCCTCCCCTCCCTCCTCCAATCTACTTTACTTTAGGAAACAACCTTCATACGTGTCTGTCTTTATGAATATTTGAATTTTCAGAAAGACTGCATGTAATCAGTGGCCACCACTGGTTTGTATTACAGCACATCTGATATTTTATCTACACCAAAGAAGAGATGTATTATTATTATTATTATTATTATTAGGGTCTTCATAGCTAAACTGCAATGTGCAGAAATAGAAACAATGGTTATTGTTCCACTTTTTCCAATCTTGGAGACACTTTAGGAAACATAATCCAATTTCATGTTGAAAAAAGTCCATTAAGGGCTTTCCCTCTACAGTTAAAAGTGGTGTATTTAGGGTTAAATATAGACAATTCAAACACAATATCAACCAATCCACACCTTAACTAAACACATTCATAATTTAATGTCACTTATAAACATCATTATAATAGACTTTCAGTTTGGTAGCCTACATTAACTGTTGTTTTCAGATGATTTAAGAGGATGAGCTTGTCCAGAAGAAGGGCACCAATCATTTTCAATAATTATGTTATATTAAACCTGAACCCAGTCATTAATTGTAGGGTAATAGAATTATGATCAGATAAAATTCCACATTTAAAATTCCATAGACACGGTTTCTTGCATTCTTATATGGTACAAAATGAAAAGCACAGATGAAGTTCTGAGCAACTGGATGAGTCCATAACTATAAATATAATATAAATATAATATGCATCTCATATGATTCATGCATTGTTGCTCAGTTTAAGCTACTGAGCTGGACAGAATAAAAAAAAGAACATTGTTAACCATCAACAGAGATACCACACTAATATTTCTGCTCCAAAACAGAATATTACATTATGTTCTTAGCAAAATTCTGTTCATCTCCATTCTGTTAACTTCTGTTAAAACATACATATCAATTATTTGTTTGTTTGGTTTATTGTTGTTTTTTTTTTTACATATGATTTATTAATTAATTGATTAATTTTGGGGTGTAATTTGGGAATTTAAAGCATTAAAAATAGAAAACATTTCAAATAGCTTGTTATCTGATCATACTTTAAGTCTAGTGCAGCAGCAGGGGCTCCACAGGTTTCTACAGAAGCCTCTGATTAGTTGAGTACGTGAAATTCTTCTGAACATGTGCTTCAATGGATGAGATAAGGCTCAAAATATCTGACCTTTCTGTACAAAGGCATGGTCTCAAATGTGCTTATATTTGATTACATATCTAAAAATACACCCGATTCTAGAATATTTTCAATATTTGACACCTAATGCACATATTTTATGACTGTGTTTTAGTTTATTTCAAGGTTTAAATGAAAATGAGAGATTTCTACTGGGGTTCCCACTGTACATGCAGACTTTTAGGTTTTACCTCTATTATTTCTGGATTTGCATCTAAACTGTCTTCCCAAATGTTCTGCACAACCAAAGTTCAACTTACTTACTAAAAATACCAGTGTGTTTGTGTGTTTTGCTACAAATGGCACGGGTGCACTGACCAGATGGTAAAAGAAGAATGAGGTGGTCAAGCCCACAGAATGATTAGCTTGCATTATGTGTAACAAAGGCAGTGTCAGCGAAGACCCATTTCTTGTTATCCCTGCATATGTGGTCTTGTGTATTCACACAATGGCGTGTTTTACTAAATAGCCAACTAAACTGAAGCGTTTTGAAGGCTTAAACAGGGCTCAATCTCCTTGTTTCCGAAAGTGAAAGAGCCATGTCTGTTGACTTTCCTTTCTTATTAGCTCTCCACTACAAACACTGTGGTTGAGAAAACTTACCAGAGCTTTGACTTAAACCTGCCCAACAGGTCCACAAGGCCATATTTAACACTACCTTCAGGTTCTCTAAAACGAAATTCTTTCTGGACGGTGCAGTCTTGTGTGTCAGAAGAGAGCAGAGACTCATGGTCATGAAGTGTCAGAAGCTCCATAAATTATCCAGCAAACCAGTGCCCTTTGCTTTTCCTAGGCCATTCTGTGCGTCCGTGTTTACTGCTTGACCCCATTCTTAGAGGCATTGTGCCAGTTGCTGTGCTCGTCCATCACCCTGCAGGTACTATCCGTTCTTTACTAGCTCTTTAAATACTATGTTCTATGAAATGCAATTTCATTCATCAAACTGGTCCTATATTATCAAAAGATGTCCTCTCTCTTTCTCTATTCACTCATAATTTTTCAGCTGATGGAAAATTGGACATTGACCAGATGACTGATTAATGACTGTGCATGAAATATCAGATGACCTCCAAAAATATGTACATATATGATGTACCCCAAGAATTTTGTAAGACTTGCAGGATGTGCATGCACGTTATTTCACACATATGCTACAAGTCACTGGGTTAAGTTGTGCCAAAATGCGACTCAAACGAGCCTCCAGATGTTCATGCTACAAAGACCAGATCAAAGGCCAGTATTTTGCTTTTACCAGTTATGGAGCTGACACAAGTAATTAAGCAGGAAGAATTTCACACAGTTCAATAGATATGTTTATTGTTAGGGTTAGGTTGAGTTTATGTTCAGTTTACAAAAAAGCTTTAGGTTAAGGATCAGGGGCAATTTAGACTCAATTCAGATTATAATAAATGTGGCTAGGTTTAGGGTTAGAGAAAGGGTTAAATTGGTTGAGATGTAGGTTCAGGTGATATAATTACACTGCTTGTTTGGTTACATTCTCTGTACAAATTGTTTGATTTCTGCATAATTTGTGTTGTGTTAGTAAATCATGCATATTCCTATGCTGGAATAATATTTAGCAATAATAATTTCAAAATAATATTGTACCATTTCTGAAAGCTATTTAGTCACATACAAACCAGTTTGGAGACCAGGTAGGGCCATCATGAAATATCATAATAATTAGAGATTAATCAACACATTATATTTCATAGTTTTGCAGCTTGATTTATTATTTTACTCATCATGATTGGTATGCTAGCTTAGTGTGTTAGCTGAAAGCAGGAATGCTTAATGAGAGAATTCAGTTAAATCAAAATTATATAAATCTGCTTTATCTCAGTGTTACTGAGCTCTACTAAAGCATGAGTAGACCGATAAATCACTGTGATGATCAGGTTCTTTTTGTCTCTGTGTTACTGCGCCTACTAAAGCATGAGCAGACTGATGAATCACTGTGTGGATCAGTTTCTTATCTCTGTGTTAATATCCTCAAGCCAAAGTATGAGAGACCGAGCAAATCAATGTGATAGATCGTGTTCTTATCTCAGGCAGCTGAGTTTACTAAAGTATGAGCAGATTCGATAAATCACTGTGTGGACTGCCTCATCTCTGTGTTACTGAGCCTACTAAAGCATGGAGTAGACCATAAATCACTGTACACTTGCCTGGTCTCAGTGTTACTGAGCCTACTAAAGCACAGAGTAGACTGGATAAATCACTGTGTTCAGTTCTCTTTCATCTCTGTGTTACTGAGCTCTACCAGCATGAGAGACCGAGCAACGTCACGGTGATGATCGGTTCTTATCTCGTGTTACTGAGCTCTACTTAAAGCATGAGTAGACTGATAAATCACTGTGTGGATCAGTTCTTTATCTCTGTGTTACTGATCTCTACTAAAGTATGAGTAGACCGATAAATCACTGTGATGATCGGTTCTTTATCTCAGTGTTACTGAGCTCTACTAAAAGTATGAGACTGGATAAATCATCAAAGCTATCGTGTTCTTTATCTCAGTGTTTACTGAGCTCTACTAAAGTGATGAGAAGATCTGATAAACTACTGTGTTCAGTTTCTTCATCTCGTTATTACTGAGCTCTACTAAAGTATGAGTAGACCGAGCAAATCACTGTGATGATCGGTTCTTATCTCAGTGTTACTGAGCTCTACTAAAGTATGAGTAGACTGATAAATCACTGTGCTGATCAGCTCTTTATCTCTGTGTTACTGATCTCTACTATATGAGTAGACCGATAAATCACCGTGGATGATCGGTTATTCTTATCTCAGTGTTACTGAGCTCTACCAGTATGAGTAGACTGATAACCACTGTGATCAGTTCTTTATCTCGGTGTTACTGATCTCTACTAAAGCATGAGTAGACTGATAAATCACTGTGCTGATCAGTTCTTCATCTCTGTGTTACTGAGCTCTACTAAAGTATGAGTAGACCGATAAATCACTGTGATGATCGGTTCTTTATCTCAGTGTTACTGAGCTCTACTAAAGTATGAGCAGACCGGCCAAATCACCGTGATGATCGGTTCTTTATCTCAGTGTTACTGAGCTCTACTAATGGTATGAGTAGACTGATAAATCACTGTGTGGATCAGTTCTTTATCTCGGTGTTACTGATCTCTACTAAAGCATGAGTAGACTGATAAATCACTGTGTTCAGTTCTTCATCTCGGTGTTACTGAGCTCTACTAAAGTATGAGTAGACTGATAAATCACTGTGTGGATCATTTATTTATCTCACACTGGCTCATGTGGCAGGCTGTGGATACACTTGTAGGATAGCAGAGATGATGAACAAACTTATAAAAGCAGAGTTTTTCTAAACGTGCTTTACCAAAATGTAGCCTAATTTTTTCTGAGTATGTTTTAGTGAGTTGTACTGAAATACTTTATAAATACATATAGGAAAGTGTATTCAGTATTTAATTAATATTCTTCCCAAATCTGTACTTATTACCAGTAACTGCTCATTACTTACCATTACTCCTCATGCACTGAATATGCATAATACACAATATATTAGATGTCATGACACAATTTGTTGAAATTCATTTAGACTTTCTTAAAAGGCTGCACTGTATAGAATTACACTTAATCACTGGCCCTGCCAAAATAATGCCCTTAGTCAGTCCAACCACAGCCTGCAGAATGATCTAATAGCAAGTCAAGGGGCTAATTGGACAACAGGTAGGGTTACATGTGACAACAATTAAGCCAAGCTAAAGGCCAACAATATGGCCTCTGGCAGTGGGATCACTGTGCTCAACAAGGGGCAGCAGTGGAGTGGAGCCTTTATCTCTGCCAGCTTTTTAAATGGGGATTATGTCTGTTTGTGTGCATCTCAAATGTGTTTCCCTTAATTTCAAGTAATTTACATAGCCTTAGTTGTCTAAAATGTGATATTGCGGTGATCAAAATGAGGGCACATGGGTGAAGGGACAATTTGGAGAACTCGTCTTGACAACACAGGGGAGGGCCAGCCGTGCATGTTTGAATTGGTTTTCAGGAGACAGGGTTTGCTGTATTTAAATCAGCCTTCTGTGGAGGAAGATGGCTTTCGGGTGAAAAACAACATAAAAGAGGTCATTTATCTAAATAGTGAAAGGGCCGAGTGTAGAAAGCTGACCTGTGCATTAAAGTCAGAAGTCTAAGGTTTGTTAGAGAGCATTATTAATGTGCTTCAGTACAATTTACAGCCTGTTTATGAGCTCATTAGACAACTGAACAACTAGTGTTTTACAGTACAGTTCTCTTCATATATGTGTATAGATATAGTTATTAACACTAGTGTAGCATGAATGTTTTAACCAGTTAAATGTAACCTTTTAATTATTATTTTACAAATTAACTTCAATTTTACAAATGAAGCTGGGTGATCATAACTAACTTATGTAATTAAGTTTATGTTGGGAAGGCAGGAAAATTTCTATGTAAGTAAA